>OZ020173.1:1612969-1858873 GCA_963971145.1 Sussaba pulchella
AACGAAACTAATTACAAAGAATGGCGTTTCCAGTTTTTATCTTGTGAAATCCGAAATACCGATAATCGCCGCGTCCGATAAACCTAATAGTAAGGATATTACGATAATTCGTCTTACAGAAGCCAGTCGACCGCAACGATGAGGCCCACGTCGTTGGCCGGAAGTCCAACGGCATCGAGAACCATCACCATCGTTACCAATCCAGCTTGTGGAATTCCAGCAGCACCGATGCTAGCCGCAGTTGCGGTAATACTGCGAAAAGAAGATTGAAAAAAAAAATTGTTCGAAACATCTTATCGTGACCCCAAAAGTCGGCTGCATTGTGGCTTCAAAACGGAAGCACAACGAACAAACGAAAAACTAAGAAAGAAAGAAAAGAAAGGACGAGAGAAATTTTCATCGGGGCGAAAACTTTCCTCATTAAATATTCTACGATGAAAAGCGCGAGTGAAGAGTAAAAGCTCACCTGACCGCGGCGAGTTGACCGAAGCTCAGTGGAAAATTGCGCATTTGAGCGATGAAAATTGCAGCAACGGCTTCGTAAAGAGCGGTACCGTCCATGTTGATGGTAGCCCCGATGGGCATGACGAAACGCGCGACTCTGGAATCAATGCCGTTTCGATCCTCGAGACATCCAATGGCGACCGGAAGCGTGGCCGAGCTGGAAGACGTGCCGAAAGCCGTGGCTATGGCCTGAGCCATGTTCGAGATGTAGGAAATTGGATTTTTTTTTGTGAGAACGAAGAATATCGTCGGAAGAACGATGAAACCGTGAATGAATAGACCTATGAGCACCGTGACGAAGTACATGCCCAATTGGCCGAGAATGACGTTGAAGGACTTCATTGCGATGATCTTGGAGCACACCAGGAACAGCACACCGAGGGGTGAAAGCCTTGGGGATGATTATGCAATTATATATTTATATATTTTTTGTAATTATCACGAATACGATATTTATCACGAAAATTAAATTATTATTACTCTTTATTATTATTAATTCATTTCGCAAGCAAGAGCAAGCGCTGCAATAATTGTTTTCTACTTTGAAGATTCGTACTGACCATATGACCCAATTGGTGATTATCATCATGGCGGCTGACAAAGCCTCGAAGAAGTTCAACAAGGGTTTTCCACTCGGTCCCATTTTTCCGAGTGTTATTCCCAGAACCGTAGCAAAAACCACCAAACCCAGAATATTCATTCCAGCTGTATTCTCCCCGCTAATGTCCCACGTCTCGACGTCGGCTGAAGAAAAACAAAATATCAAACATTATTTTTTTTTTCAAACACCCGATAAATTTGAAATCTTCATCAAATCTTGGAATAAAATAATTTTGTTTCGATTTTTTCGTGAAATAAAAAATGTTTCGTATTTACTAACTCGACGTATTGTTCTTCTGTTGGGTAAGTACGGTGCGGTATTGCGATATACACGCTTCGACCAAATTCGGTGGAAACATATTTCTCACGAGGTCCATGAGTGTGTCGGTGGTTGATACGTTTCTGGTGTTCGTTCCGGCCTCCATGGCCTCGTCTATGCCCTTGCCAGGGTGTATGACAACGACGAGGATGATACCTGCAAATTTTAGAGAACGCTCGGAAAATCGGATCAATCGCATCCAGCAACGAACCCCTTAGTTCAATGGAAATATATTTTGAATAATTTCATGATCGGATGGATCATGGATTTTAATTTCTATTGAATATTAGAATATCTTGTGAGACTCAAATTCATCAAAATTATTTTTAATTAATTAATATAATAATAGATATAGTAAAAATGAAATTTAAAAAAAATTAGTTATGAACAATAATTATTAATGCCAATATATGTATGTATAATAATAATAATAATAATAATAATAATAATAATAAAAGTAGTCATAATAATAATGATACTAAATAATATAATTTGGAGCATATATAATATTATATATGATTATTATTATTATTATTATTATTGTTATTATTTTCTTCCACGACGATTTTTAAGTCATTCTAAAAAAACTATTTCAATCATTCTTTCATCAAATAAATGGCCACCTTTGGTCTCTTTTTTTTATTAAAAATGTCTTTTTCTATTCCTTACCGAGAATAACGGCGCTAACGGTGGTGACCATGTAGTAAGTGATTGCTCGGGCTCCGATTCTTCCGCTCAACGAAAGATCGAGAGATCCTATTGCGGATACCAAGCTCGCGACAATCAACGGCAGTATCAAGCTCTTGAGCATTCTCAGAAAAAGCTCGCCGATGTAATTGACGTACATTATTTCCCGTTCCGTCCATGGTTCTTCGCGAACGTTTCGCAAAAACGAACCCACGGCTATGCCCCCGACCACACCGGAAACGGTGAGTATCGTAAGAGCGTTGTGCCGCAGACACGACTGAGCGTTCGGTCCTCTCGTCTGCGAGCTTCCGGAGCCGTCCTGTGGATAATACGACGTTTTGTCCAAGACACGTACTTGGGTATCCGTTCCTGACAACGGCGAGCTGCAAAAAAAAAAATGCAACAATGTTATTTTTTAATTACAAAAAATAATCACAAAGAAATAGTCTGCATGGTTTTGTCGAATGTCACGAATTCTCTGCAGCCAGAGTAAACGTTTTGACAACGTCATTCATCACAATTTCAATCCGTAATGGCAGAAAAAAATTAGTCCAGGGATATTAGATAAAGAAACAAACCGAATCAAAACAATAACAAATAAGCGAAATATTTTTTGAAAAAATGATCGAATTTCTCTGAGCTTTCTTTGAAATTTTTACAGTCAGTTGCGATTGTCTCGAGGATATTAATAGCACATAACAACACCAGGAGCTGGGTCGGAGAAGGTAATCGTGCGGTTCTCCTGTCAGGGCGGAACCCGTAGTTCGAACAATTACGGGAGAAGATACGACAATGCGATGTTTCTCTTCCAACGAAACAATTGCATAATCTCAAGAACGTCGCTTCGAGAGGATCCAGAATTTAAACGACATTCTCAAGTTCCGACGATGGGACGAAGAAGAAAAAGGGCTCTGAGATGAGCGACGACGTACACAACGTACACGTGCACAATGTAAACGATCGTACACGTGCTGCACCGAGGTATGTATTATTAAATATCTACGTTTAATTAATCAATTAATTCATTTTTCATATTTTTATTCAAGGAAATAAAATCACGTCAATAGCAATAACAAATATCGATAATAATGCAATAATATACATCGTTGTCATTTATCGTCGTATAATGATGAAATAATATGTAGCAAAATGTTTCGATGGATAATATAATTTATACAAAATTTATTCGCATGCATACGCAAGCGCTTTGATCCAATGTATACCGATATAATCCAACAAGACCGGTTTATCAAAATCCATCCACGCAACATATCCACGACCGAGCAAATAAACCAAACTCCGCGCTCGATCCATATCATCCATTTAATTCACGTACGTTAAACGCACGCGTTCGTAAACCAGCGACGATCGTGTGGGTGGCAATCGAATATACACAATGCAACATAATCTTCAACACCATTACAAACAGGATGTGACGACGGGCACTCGAACGCTTGGGCCGACGGAATGGAAAGGGCAGGATCCGTGGTGTATAAAGACCGCGGATCATGTACAATGGACGAGGCACGGTCGATTACACGTGTAATAGGTGCCCCGTTTGACACGAGTGCCCGGTGACACATATTAATGGGAAGTACCAGAGACTCCGAGTGCAATCGCCACGAATAACGAAAGATATATATATATATATATATATATATATATATATATATATATATATATATATATATATATGTACATGTATACTTGTAGAAATATATACACATGTATATAACAGCACGAAGCGCTTGTTATACATGTATGTTACGCGATAAGTAATGCGAGTGATCGAAATACAATGGAAATCCGGCGGATTATCCGGAAGGAAACACAGACGGGAAATTCGTCGATTTTATTCACGTCGCGAATAAAACGAGAATTTTTAATGGCAGGGAATAAATATATATAAATATATATTCGAGCTTTTATCCGTTCGATTATGAACGATGAAGTTTTCACCTACGTCGGGGAAGTGCCGTCATTCGGAAGTCTGCGAAAAGCTCGTTGAAGCTTTCGCGATCAAACGGATTCCGAGGAGAAACTTCGCCATGGGAAATCAGACGATTTATCGGTGCAAACGTAACAACTTATTTTTTTTTTCTGTCGTCGAGGCGCAACGGTAATATTGGATGATGCGCATGATAATACGATGGATCATTGACGATAACGAGGTCGAGTTGTACGGTTGGTAAGACGTAAATTACGGTTAAGAGGTTAACCGGTTCTCTAGAGTCTCAGAGAGGAGCAACGAGAAAATAAGGGTCGAGACTTTTGGAGCGTCGATGACAATTTTTTGAAAAATATTTCTCCGTTGCGGAGGTACTCAGATACATATGATAGGACGGCAAGAAGTTCGTTGATTCGCACTGCTTTTCATAATATTAATATTGTTGTTATAATGATAATAATAATAATATTTTATGTAAAATAAATTATTATCATCAATAGATTAAATGAATGAATTGTTAATATTAATTAAATTCAGTTATTAGTCTTATAATTATTTATTATCAGTTGTTGATAAATTAATATCATTATTATCATTATCATACAGAAGTTTTTTATTGTAGATTATAATAATAATCGTAGGTGTTTCAGCGTTTTTGTTGAGGTTGCAAATGCATGGAAATCTGCCAATTTATTTATTCGTTGCTAGTCGCTGGTATTTGTGCAGTCAGTTAAATTTTTGTTATTGCAGAAAATAAATTTAATCGTAACCGTTTGAGTGTTGTTGTTTAAGTTAGAATTGCATGGAAGTATGCCAATGTGTTTATTCGTCACTGGTTGCAACTATACAGAGTTGACTCTTCGTACAATCGCGCACTCGGGGCTGTGGCAAGCTATAAGTATAACAAAGCACGATATAAACGACGCGCACTTCTCCCCTCCCCTCCCCCGGAATTCTAGCGAGACAGGCAATGGAGGCAGAGACGAAAATATCAAAAAGATGAGACACGTGCGCGAGAATTCAAAAATATGATTAACCTCGGCCTTCCACTACACGCGCCATAATTTATTTACGCGAACAACAGGCGAATAAAAAATATTCCAAAACGATTAAAAACAAATTATCTAATAAGAATATCAGTTAGGTATTCAACCGTAAACGTCTTGACACTGGACTTATCAATAAATCATCGACTGTGAGTCTCACAATTGTTTTTCTTCTTCTCTACAATTGAAACCAATTCTCGTAACAAAATCCTCTGAATCTCGTAAGCTCGAAGATCTTTTTTTCATTGTCCGTGAATAAATCAATTATGATCTTGCTTCGCGCGAATATACGCGCGATTGTTGCACAGATTAATCGGCCGGGACCCGGACTATTGTGGGTCAAGTCCGTTAAATGATACGTTGCGTGCGAACACCGTCGACATGGCGAGTTAGATGAAAAGAGGAAAAAAAGAAGATACCATTCAAGGTATCTACGGGGTGTCATTTAGTGCTCTATGTAGCATGAATAATCCATTGATTTGACGAGTTGAGAAGCTGCTGATAGAGATTAAACGTTGAAACGCGTTTTGCCGACTCCTTAATTAATTGTCGCTAACAGAAAAATAGCAAAGCAGCGAAGTATTTAACTTTTGGTCTACCTTCGTACGGTTTTGGCTACTTTGGTGATTTTTGAGAAGTAGCTAGTGCAAGATCGTAATATCCAAAGATAAAAAATTTATAATAATAATAATAATAAAAATAATAATAATAAAAATAGTGATAATAATAATAACAATAATAATAATAATATAGGTACATCGATTGAGGTAGCAAAACATAAGGTTAAAATCCTTGACCCACAACTGTGGAATCATAATTTATTCATAACACGAAATAATCTGAGTCACATCTTTGCTGATGGAACTATCACTCCGCGTGCATATAATGCAAGGATCGATGGATAAAAAAAATCCATTACGCGAACGCAAAGTGCGAGCAGCTCGATGAGCTTGCTCCAAGGTATGCGATCCCGAGCGAGAGTGTCCGTGAGAAAAAAAAACACCGTTATGCAATAATAATTACGTCGTGCGCGAGTGATAAATCACAGAATGTCCAATCCTTTGTGTGTAATTAACGATCATACGCCGTACGATAATTCATTACCAAGACGAAAATGTAAAGTGAAGACCGAATGAAAACAAGCACGTGGCACTCGTCGATGGATTGAAATTTAATTGTGTCGATTGATTGAGAAAAATGCAAATATTTTCGAGCCGAAAAAAACAGGACACCTTCTGAAAATCGTCCGATTAGGCTCATCTTTCTATACGATTTTCCGGAAGGAAAATACTTGGAAATAGGTGTTTGCCGCAAAAATTGAAACCCTTTTTCTTTGGCGAAACATTTAACTATATTTACGTTTTCTGAATTTTGCTCGGTCGAAAGATTGGCGTTCGGAGCCTTGCCCCGTCGATGTAATGCCGTCTTGGAACATCAGTGAGTCGGTGTCATGGACCGTCAGTGAAAACATCGGCCTTTTTGGGATTTCACACCGTCAGAACTTCGAACATTTCGACCTTCGATCCGCACCCACTGTTAGTCGGTTAAAAATCGTAGAACGTCATCAAGGACGTCTATACGTTGATGATTCAATTATTCCAAGCTTGATTTGATTGCTTCGTTTCATCGAGTATGGGGCATTCCGTCCCAAATCACCAGAATGAGGACCTTCTATGCCCCGAAAAAATGGCATACAATTGAAAAATGGCACAATAGCAGTTCCCTTTCGATAACGAAAAAAAATTCGGTGACCTGAGTAAAAGGGGGGATACAAAAAATTAAAAAAAAAATTTAGCGAGATCGTAGGATCCAAAAGACAATGAAAAAAAAAATTATCGACCACATCGGGTGACAGAACCGTTTCAATCTGGCAAATTGGGACGCAACGCCCCATATAAACATTGAGAAGTGGGGGGGGGGGGGGAGCAGTCTCGCAGCGATTGTGCTCCGTGCGCGTCTCTCGTGTGGGTGCACTGGTTCCATTTGTGATCCGTTCAACAATTACGCTCTCGCTCTTCCGAGCGTATTCTATTGTTGGACGTCTCACGTGTATTACGCACGTTTCCGCGTGGGCGTACCGCCGCCGAACATCGCACGCTATGCAACTCGTCAGCTGTGTTCGACGGACGTCTACCACGTTATCGTGTCCACACTCGTGGTATCGGCTCTTACGCGACTTTATTGCCGACAACATTCCGAAACGTCAAGTGGCGAAGCTTCACTGACCCACTAATTTTCTTTCATTTTTCAATAAATGCAATAAAGTATTTTCGTTGCAACTAATTTTATTTAATTCTTCTGTTTTTTCAAGGATTCATCAAGACTGACACGAATTGTGGAAATTAGTACGTCAGGGAAATTAAGGGGAGGAGAGAATGGCTGACAATGAATAGAGAGTTGTCTTGCCTGCAAATCGGTCAACCCACTTTCGAATCAAATAGATTTTCCATTTTTCGCACAACAAATTATTTTGTTTTTGGGTTTTTCTTTTTTTCATAATCAAATTTCGATGCTGGATTAATTATTGAAGAAATAAAACGACGGGTATTGCACGAAGGGTCGAGGAAATGCAGCGTGAGAGTCAATTAGATGGGATAATAAATTATTGTTAAAAGTAAGACCCGGTTGTGACCTAATTGGAGATGAAAATAGGAACGGGAGACGCGGGATCGTATCTGATGGCAAGGGGAAGCGATATTGTCTCCCCCCAGGAGGCCACAAATCGTGGGACGCGTCTTATTTTGTAACTCCCACAAGTGATTTCTGCCAACCCTAAGTGAAACACACACGTTACACGTGTTTCAAACGTCTTCGTTGATCCTTCCAAGTGTCACGCAAATGATGACGCATAAGGGCTACTCGGTTTCGTAACCGAATTTCGACGGGGGTTGATGGTGAGAGCGCTCTTATGGAGCGACGGAACTTCGGCGCTCACTCGTGTCTCGCCCTCGCACTTGTGGATCACTCCGGCTATTCTTATAAATGTATAACGGAATATTAGAGAACGAGCCACCATAAGGTTTCGTTCTATACATGTATATAAATGTATATATGTATCCGAAAAATATACGTCTCAAATATATAGACGAGTATATAATATATATAATTATGTATACATGACTAATAATTGATAATTGATCCATACAGTTGAAAGGACGTTTGTAGGTTTTAAATAATTATTGTCAATCCAGAAATGTCATTGTGGAACTCATAATTCTCTACTTGAAGTGAGCGTAATATCATATATTGCTCTAAGTTTCAATTCCTGAATATTTACCGGAAAAATCGTCTTCAACTGATCAAACAATTTTTTTTACGTGTTAATTAAATGCAAAATCTACATCATGATTGCGAAACCCCTGAAGACAGTCCGATAACGCTCAGATTTGGCCAGACGTCTCATGCAAGTATATAATTCATATTTGACAGCTGCCGGAAAAATGTTCTTTGCCAAAACCATACTCTAATGAATATTCATACAATTATATAACATTATGCATGAATTAATTATTAGCTGATTATTCACGATTAATTATATGTCCATATATATGTATATATTTAAGGGGGACGAATTTAGTTCCAAACGAATTAACGAGCGAACCCTCCTGGCTCCCGCATCGACGACAATTACTCTTTAAACATGCACGCGCATCTCAACGAGCCTACATAAATCTTCGTTCGTGCGATTATGGAATTCACGTAATAAAATGACGTAGATTCATTCGGTGTGCAACGATGCGAACGAGCTGTAATCCCCGCGACGAGACATAAATATGCATCGCAACAAAAGCACTGACGTGGATTTGTTTCGTAAATTATCTTCGAGTAAAATCTCCGCGGTTCTGTGTTGGATTACTGGTTGTTGTTCAAGGCAAGATAAACACACGCATGAAGTCAAGGATAATGTCCTCAAGGCGTACGCCCATGTAAAGCCGTTGGAAGGAATAATGTATTTTTACCATTTGATTGACATTTATTAAATGAAAATTTATTCCAAATACTTTTATTACGGAATGATTATAGATTATAATTTTTAGTAAATATGAGGATTGATTTCAAAAGAATAATTCATCCAAATAATTCATAATTATTGCACAAATATGAGAAATTTAATTGTTCCATAATAATTTATCGTGATTGTTTGATTGCAAAAGTATTTTTAATTTATTTTCATCGATCGAATTTTTCATCTCGGATACTTGCAAGGATTTGAACACAGATTCAAATGGTAACTCATTTGAGATTAAAACAATTTGTACATGGCGGCGTAATAATCAAACTGAGTTATGCAATTATATTCCGAACGGTACAGTCACGATCTCTTCTACACGTAATTTATTCCGATGATGAATTTATTGCCACGATTTCACACGCACCGACAAACTATGTTTCAATAGTTTGAAGAATTTCGCGTACATGCACCCAAGCTGCGCAGTTGGAACTCTGACGCGCATTCTTGATGCATTGTTAATGCGTCTTTAATTGATCGGTGCAACCCGACATTCCTCGATCGCGACGCGAATCACGCTAAATGCAATCTTAATGACGTTTTCGTAGAGTCGATATTTGTAGATTTTAAGATATTTCGCTGCAATTTCAATACTTAAACTGACCAAGAAAATTTTAGAACGATGCTTGGTCAACTAAGACCGGAAGTTGGGTTAACAAAAATTATTATCATTTGATCCCAGCGACCATCGATTTCTCTGCAGAATTTTTCTATTTTTTACATAAGTCTCATCAACAAATAGTCATACTTCATTTTGCTCGTCACTAAAAAAATTCGTTTCTAATTAAAAAAAAAAGAGAAATAAATAAAAATCAACATAAATGAATAACAATAAATATAAGCGGACATAAATAAACGGCTAAATTCTATTCTCAAACAAGTTTGACGTTTACGCTTAAATTTTGACATAATTTCGTCCAAAAAACTTCTATTACTTAATTTTCAAAAATCCACAATTTTACAAAAAGTGCAATCAGAACATCTCACTATAAAAAAAAAATTCACAAATCCAAAACAATTTTTTCAATTAAAAAAAAAAAAAAAAACAACGTAAAAAAAAAAATAGCGATACGTACAGTTCCGAAGGGGCTTCCATGTTTCTTCGTTGCGTAAAAGCCCGGTGGGGTTCGGTGCAAAGTCGTTGGGCGGTGAGGCCGTTAGGCAGGTCCGTTCACATGGACCGCGCTTCCGGTCAACCGGAAGTGTCGTCGCCGTCACCGGCGGTGGGGTTATCGGCGGCTCCGTGCGGTATCACCCTCACGGCGGCGATACGTTTGTAACGATCACCCGAGACCAACAACGGCGATTCGCACCGTTCGCAACTAAGACAAAAGATCGAGCCGACCGACGAAATCACCGATAACAGCACACCAACGTCCAAAAAAAAAACCCCCCGTCTCCGTTGCAGCTTCTCAGTCCGTAATCCGCGCCAAAGTCCGGAAGATCGAGTAAAAAAATTCAAAAAAAAAAAAAAAAAAAAAATACCGATACAAAGAGTCACAAAAGACGATCAAGTCTCGCAAATGCCGTGTGCGGATATATCGAATTCTCGTAGCCCGAAGCCCGGCTGTCGGCGTCGATGGCAAATCAAACACACTCTGAGCCGCAAACGCTTCACGTCCCGAATATCGTTTCTCTCCGGTTTCCTCGATCGAAAATATCCCCCACTCTGCGCACAATCGTCGTAAAACTCAACGAAAAAAAAAAAAATAATTCACAGAAACACACCCCCAAAAAAAATTAAATATATAATAAATATATCCATATATCCGTGATTTATTTGTTTTAAAAAAATACGGTTAGGACGGTGTACAACGACGGTGTAATGAGCGTCGTTCGGCGAGCAGATGGATGGCTGATTCGTTGCAGGAGTAGTAGGATGTACCGTGTTTATGTGGGGGGGCTTCGCTCTTTCAATCTGTGCCACCTTGGGTGGTACGATTAGCGGCTGTGCTACGGCGATATACACACCGCGGTTGGATCTCCCCTACGACGATCTCTTCCTGCCTCGCAGGCCTATCATAATGTCCCAGACACAAATACCGGTGAGCGGGGTACACGCGTTTTACTATGCGAACATTAGCCACACGATCCCGCCTCGTCGCGCGTCGGCTTCTGCTGCTGTTGCTGCTGATGCTGCTGCTGCTGCTGCTGCTGCGGTGCTCGTCGTTTACCACACGGATCTATAGATCGTTATAGATCCCCATTGTTGCTCTCGTTGCACTCATTTGACCGACAATGTCGCACGTATTGTCGTGGAATTTATCGAACGAACGATCAAACGAAACGGTGCAGTCTCGCCTACGCAAGCTTCTCTCTGTTCTCCCGATAGATAAATATATATATATAGTATATATTACATATTACGTGTATGGTATGTATATATATATATGTTTTTATGCACCGAGCTTCGACCTCCGACCCGATGCCACGGCACTAGATGCGCCCGTATTGCAACGATGCACCGTTTCGCTCCTGGCTCACTTACACCGATTCGACGTACTCTATATTCGCGACGAGCAGCCCCCCGACGGGGAACGGGGCCTATTGTCGAATCGACACCCGACTTCCGTTTCCTTCCTCCGCGACTCCTGATATCGACGCTCGCCACCGCGTTACATCCCAACTACGGCATTCGATTCTTTCGTGTCCTTCGGATTATTCGTCGTCTTCGTTACGTCCAAGTGTGGATGAAATTTTTCAACGGGACTGGCGACTTTTTCGACGATCCACGATTGAACGCCTTTGCCTTGAGAATCATAGAAACGTAAAAAAAATTATTCCGGAATCAACGAGATGTCGTATTCGTCTTATTCGTATACGCGGTAAATTGGTATTGTCGTTTATTTTGGGTTTTTATTGACCGTGAAAATTATTGGAGTCGAAGGTTTTCAATGAGCGGTTGCTTATTAAATAATAATGGAAATAATAATAATAACAAATATATTATTGTTATTATTATTATAACAACATAATAATATTATATAATTATAGAATAATAATAATAATAATAATAATAATAACAAATATATTATTGTTGTTTTAACTATTATAACAACATAATAATATTATATAATTATACAATATTAATAATAATAATAATAATAACGAATGTTATTATTATTGTTACGATTATTCTAACAATATAATAATATTGTATAATTATAGAATATTAATAATGTTAATTATTATTATTATTATATAGCGAAATAGTTATTATTTCTAGCTATAGTTCGTTATAGTAGTTATTTTATCATTATTACGTAACTATAATAATATAATAATGTTACTATCAGTATCATTTTTTATCAACAATGATAATCATTATTATTATTACTACTATTATATCTTCGATACAAAGACAACTTTTTCTTTTTCATTTTTATTTTTTTGAGACCCTAGCTTGCCTCATTTTTCCAGTCCGACTCATGCCATTCCCTTCAAATCCTTAAAAACATGATAAGTCCGGCCCCTATTTCGAATCATTACGTATAAACGATACTTTTGAAAGATTTCACGTAGCTTCCATTGTCGACCAACAATGAAGATTTCAACGACGAAAAGTAGGTGAACAATATCGTGATAAACGACAGTGTGACGTTTTTACTGCGTATACTTTTACAATAGTGCCCAATACGGAAAGATATCTCGACGGACTCGCCGCAGCTCTGATACACTCGTACAGTAGGCCGGCACTGCCGGACATTTTCGACATAGTTTTTTTTTCTTCGCGTTTGAAGGATCGACGAAAAATAAATATGTATGCACCGCGTAGCTCTCCTCCTTCTCCGCTCTGCCGCCTTTTTCCCGTCCTCTTTGCCTTCGTTCCAGTATTCTCACATTCCGTTCGGCTGTTCTTTTTTTTTCCTCCCTCCCGTGGGCCATTCTTCCCCCCGGGTCGAGTGGAAAAAGCTTTTAAGGGTGTTTCCACGCGACGGCCCTACTTTTTTTTTGCCGCTGCTCAACCCCTTTACCCCTTTCATTTCTTTAACTCCGGCCGCCTAGAAACTTTATTTTTCTCCGCTCGATTCTTTTCTCTTTCGCGCCTTTTACACCGCTGTGCAGCTGCACAACGAAGTCTGCAGTCCCAGTTTGTTTTTTGTTCTTTATTATATAAATATATGTATATATATTTTCGTCGCCGTGTGACACACGAATGTGTACCGCATGGGCACTAATCGTTATCTCGCGATTCGGATTTATTCGTCGTAGGAAATTTGACAAGCTTTGTGGTCTTGCATTTTTCTATCCTTGGCTCGTAAATTGCCTTTTTGGGGACAACGTCTGTACACTAACCGCAAAAAGTCTTGACGATTTTGTTTTCTCTGTATGCGAAAAATACGACGAAATTTTGGTATATTTTTTCGAGAATTCTGTTTTATCTTCCATGACGTTTTTTTCATGGATTTGTCGATTTTTAATGGAAACGAAAAAAAAATGGACTCATTCGATTTAGCCTGCAAACCACAGCTATAATAATGGTACCGGGTGAAAGTCGCGATTGTGTATCGGAGGGTGCGAGCTTTCGAGGTCGTTCGATCGAATCCCGAACGAGAACGTAGAGAATGCAATTCGTGTTTCCGATCTCCCCGTGGACTCCCGTTGACGGAAACGAGCCACGAAGCCCCAGGAGCCGTCGGAGCGCGTGGCAAATAAAATTCTCATCTTCGTCCGTCGTGTGTCGCCAAGCTCGAAAGCTCGCGCGTGCTTCTGTACGTGCTTCTATATGCGATCCGCGACCTAAATTTCGATCGCCCGCCAAGATAGAAACGACAGCACTTGACGCTCTATGTTCCAATTGTATTCCCCATCCGCGTGGAAGTGCATCGGAAATGCCATTCCACAGGCTGTCGTTCTTCAACGTAGTTACCGCGTGCATCGTCGAGCACTGCGTACGCTTCAAATCGTTTTGCACGGTAAACTTCGCGACACTTGGATTTAATCACCGGGGGGGGCTCGAATATTTCCGCGACAATTGACAATTTAATTTCTGTCATAATGTTCGGGTTATTCGATTTGAACGATCTTGAATTGAAGCATTTTGGAATGATTCGAGTCATCGTCTTGCCATGCGAGCATATATGTAATTATTGAACTTGATAACACAATTGATTTTCGCGTGATTGCTTCAAATACCAAAATTTATTTTTGCTGAATTATCTAAGATAACGAAATTGATTTTTAGAGAATCGAGTAAAATTTAAAAAAAAAATCATTTTTGGACTATTGAGCGAAATAACAAAATTCATTCTTTTGGAACTGCGTAAAATAAATGAAATATGTATAAATTGTATTTTTGATTCATTTATGTATTAATTTTTTTGCACTGCAGGCTCTAAATTAAAAATTCCAAAACAATATTTTTCACCTGCGTTCCTGAGACAAATTATTGCTGACGTAATTTAAATTCTCGATGCAACGTTTGATGATCGCCAATCTAATACTACAACGAATTTGGACGAATACCGCTGACCGAGACTTATCAGCAAGGTTAGATTGCGCTTGACTTATCACGCCGTGCATAAACTTGGTTATGCACAATATTCACTGTAGATCAATGGAGGTCTCTCGTGATCGTAACGATAACCATGATTCGTCGGCGAATACACGAGCAACCAACTGTTACGCGAACTATAAAGCTTTTTCAGCTCTACTAACATACATACGCCGCTCAATCGATTTCTTTAACATACATTACGACTTTAACATAAATATAAACATAAATGCATCTATAGGTCTATAGGCAAGTTAGTAGAATCGATACGCCCTCGAAATTCTCATAGCGCGCGTGGATACAATCGGCAAGTATCAAAAGCCGATTGATCGCGCGATGCGACTTGCCGGAGGGTGTACGTTGTGCTTTGTAAGCGTATGGGAGAAGTCGACCGGGCCCGGAGGAAGGAGGAAAGGGGCGAGAGCTCGTTAACGAATACAGACACTCGGGAAAGCACGTATGGGTCTTTGATGGTCCGATCCGTTTGCCACTCGAAAGCTCGGGTGGGCTTCGAAACTGCGAATATATACATATGTATATCGAGATGAGCTTCGGAGCAAGCCCTACGTTAACACCGTAATGAAGGGAAATCGTCGGGACGGGTTTCCACGCTGTTAGTTCCGGTTGTCGGTGCACGGCGATTAAAAGCTAATCACGGTTATATGTAAATACATATATATGTATCCATGTATATGTATGCGTGTGTATGCAGCTTGCGTGCATAACTGCTACGTCAACGATGGGTGACCTGTTACCTTTCCGGTTGGACACCTCGGGTACTACCATCTTCTCTATAAATCGCTTTATGCTGTATATATACGGGGTATTGCGGAGTGCCCGTCGCAAATGAAAACTATGGATAACCGAGGTTATTTAAAGTCGAAAAAATTAGGGGTGGTTGTCTCCTTTTAGCTTCGTTTGGGGGTTATGAGGGTTTTTATGATTTTTCCTCGTGTTTTTTGATGACAAAAATTCGGATTTTCCCCACGTTCAATTGAATTTCCAAACGCCCACCATCCAGATCTACGATTTTCCGAGAGAATTAAAAAACAAAACCCAACCCAATGTAATCACATAGGAAAAATGTCGATCGACAATCCAAATGCTCCAATTTTTCATGACCTTTTTCTGATTCGCGTAGAAAGCTCTTGACGTCGAGAATCCTCGAAAAAAAGAAATGGCATTTGATACAAATCTCGCTTCAATCGTAGTTTTCCCTTCTTTTATTCTCGAGTTCGTTAAATCTGAGAGTACTTTTTGACGTCGGCTAATATCTGTCATCGCTCATTTTTTCTCGCTCTATAACTTTATATACATATATCGCTCTCTCGCTCTCCCACATTTGCTCTCCCGCGCCTTATCTCTCAATTCCAGTTCATTTGACTCTTCCTGTGAGCTCGCGTGTCAGTGCACATTGCCGCCCGAGCGTTCGGGCTCTGTCTATAGCCACCCTCGATCCTCTCGTCACACTCTACTCCACGATGATACGACGAGCCACCGACCGGGGGCAACAGGCCCACAATAGCCCAGTCACGTATTTTTCAGAACCTCGTACTACAAAAAAAAAAGAGAAAGAAAAAAAAACACGACGAATCGATTCGCAGATTTTTTTTTTTTTTGCGCCGCAGGAAATACAAAAAACAAAAAAAGTGATGGAAAAAAATGGAAACGAGTGCGCGTAACCGATAGAACGCTCAGATCCGAAGCGACATTGCCGCTTAGGCCTCAATTCCGTCGACCCTTCGGGCATGGACCAACCCTCGTTGTTAGACCAACCCTCGAGCGTATCATCCCCCTAACGCAGCCGCTCATCTTCGCCCTTCCTCGCACTGTTTGACTTTTCCGCACTATCAACTATAGATAGAACTACCCGTTCAAAAAGCCAATCCACCATCGACTCGACAATTCCGAACTTTTATCGTTTTCACTAATCGCTCTTCCTTCCTCCCTCGTCCCCGCCCTCGCGGATAGAAACTTGGAAACTCACCGGAGAGAGTAAAATAACTCGCGAAAACGGAAACAAAATTCAAAAGCTCACGGCAACTTGTTGTGAATGGGACACGTATGATTTTGAATAATCACATTCAATTTTTATTCCTGTTTTCTTTTCTTCTGATTCCCGAACTCGGCGATAGTTGTTTGAGTTTAGATCGCGCGTGGAAAAAAAAATGAGGCGGGAAAGGCGAGATTATAGGACAAATTTTAATCGAGTAGTAACGAAGACCGTCCGTACCGTGATAGCGTCGAGGTGCGTGTGCGCTCGTACGAGCTCACGGCCGAGTATCGGGAGAATACCGTGTGTGGTACTTTACATAGCCATGCAGAGATAAACAGGTACATAGATCGGGCGACGCGGTAATTTCTCGACGTCGAGAATCGAATAAAAAAACAACAAAAAAATATAATAAATAATAATAATAATAATAATAATAATAATAATAATAATAATAATAATAATAATAATAATAATAATAATAATAATAATAATAATAATAATAATAATAATAATAATAATAATAATAATAATAATAATAATAATAATAATAATAATAATAATAATAATAATAATAATAATAATAATAATAATAATAATAATAATAATAATAATAATAATAATAATAATAATAATAATAATAATAATAATAATAATAATAATAATAATAATAATAATAATAATAATAATAATAATAATAATAATAATAATAATAATAATAATAATAAAAATAGTAATAATAACATTAAAGAATCAATAATGTTTACAAAGCTTTCATAAATGAGCCCTGTCATTAAGTTAAAAAAAAATGGTAATAAAACCCTAGCATAATATGATTTTATTTAGACCTAAGGTCAGTAAAAACGTATTCTCACAACCATTTAACGAGAAATAGAAAAGGTATGTCAATAATAATAATAAATTATACATAACGTCTTGACGTCATTACACTGATCGGCTAACATTAAAATGCTTCCGATACTCATACTCTAACAATATCATTATCATTCTTTTCGTCATTATTATTATCATTATTATCATTAATAATAATAACAACATTAATAAATGATTCAAACAGTTTTCACGTCATCACACTTTTCGGCCAACATTGAGGCGTTTCCGGTGCTCTTACTTGTCGCGACGTCGTAGCCCACCCGTACTTTTTTTTTTCGATAATTCGCCGGGCACTTTAAAAAATCTTCGATATAAGTATACACGTACAACGGCAATAGATGTAGTTTATGTCAGTAGCGCAATAGGTTTAAGTATAGTAGACGAGCTTGTGGCCACCTTCGCGCGTCTACGCCACGAACACTTGTGGCGCTGGCCAGAGCGAGATACGCGGAGGAGCTTTGCCCCCCTCCCCCCCCCCGCTCCAACGTCTCTTCGCGCGGGTGATAGCGCGCGCGAGTGACAAACACCCCCGCCGCTTCGTGCTCGCCCTTGCCATCGGGTCTGGCCAACTTCTGTGTGCTTCTTCGCCCACTCCCACATCTTCCACCGCGTATATATCGTCGATTCTCGGTTTTCATCGACTCCGGCCATCATTATATTCGATGCTCGTCGCGCATTTGCTCTTGAGGCACGAGCTTTTAGCTTTGAGCTTTGAGCTTTGACTTTGGTGTAGGATCCTCATGCTCCCGCGTTTCCGAGATCGTTGGAATTAATCCCAAGCTCACGGGAAAACGACGTAATTCGGTTCTACGAAAAGGATTAGAATTTCGTAGAGGAAATTGATTGTACTCGGAAATTGCAATACGTTGTACAATCGATTGCTTTACGTAGTTTTTTTGGCACTTTTTTTTTTATTCTTCTTGCCTCGATTGAGCGATCTAATTATCGATGTTTCTTCGAGGGCGGGAAAATGCTTTTTTGACGTTTTTTTTTTGTGGGGGTGCCTTTTTTACTGACTGGAGGCTCTTGAGGGAGGAAGGAAAGAAAGGGAGTCCGGAAATTGAAGAGGGATGAAGAAAATTGTGTGTATAGAGCTACTCGTGATAGTCCATGACGAGCGAAGATCCGTTGAGCTCTCTCATAGAATATAAACGCTAACGTTTCGTGGTCAAATGGAGCTTTTGACCTCGTTAGGCGACTCAATCGCGCGATGCTTTTATCCGGTTGATCCCCGTAACGTCAAAGGATATTTGAAAATCGTTTGCATCCTTTATCTTCGCGGCTGTTTGAGGTTTCGTGACTACGAAAGGAATATGGAACCCTTGTAAGCTCACGCGCGTGTGTTTTTTTTGGTCTGTCCGGCTGTCACCGCCGAGTTTTACAGCGAGCATTCGATGTGGAAACTTGGAAATTCGCATTATAATGCGTCTTGTTGAACCACATATTTTCCACTAGTTGACACTTGAAAATATTCATATGAGAATTGAAGAAGGGCCAAATTAGGTATTTGATTTTTTTTTAATTGTATATATCGCGTGGGGTATTATTAAAAAGGGCTCGTTATTTAGCGTACAAAAATATTTTTATTATAATTTTAAAAAGCATATTTAAGATGATATTTTGACAAATATGCGAAAACAGTGAATTGTCCCCCCCCCCCCCCCGCCAATGCCGAAACTGTGGGCCTCAAATTATGAAAAAAATCAGAGAATATTAAAATACCTTACCTAAAAACTATAAAATATGTAAATTATATATTTTATATTTGCATATAAATCTATAAAATGCTAAATATATTCAATGCTTTACTCAAAATTCCCAATAAAATTGTAACGAGAATCCTAAGACTCTCTAGATAAGTCTAGAGACTTATAACAATAAGTCTTTAGAAATTAATTATTGTAATTATGGTACGAAAACAGTCGAACTCGCAGTTGACCAGTTTTTTTCCATCACGAGCTTTCCATTAAAGCTGTGAAACCCAAAAAGAAACGGAAAGAAAATAAAACTGGGGCAGAATCCGCCACGAGACTTCGGGCTTTGGAAATGTGACTGGTAACAATTTATTCGGGGATTCAATTTGAATCCGAACGTTTGTTATCATTATGTGTATCTATCCGACGTTCGTGCGGAATCAGATCGACTTTTACACTCGAATAATGAGATATTTCTGAGAGTATGCACGAGTCATCTGTGTGTGACTCCGGCTGCGCACACGCTTTCGTCAAATCCTCGGCTCGTCGCCTCGTTAGCCTCGTTTCATTCGTTTCTCACAGTTCCGCACATTCGTTTCGCTTCGATATATTCTTATCGACGCACAAAAGCATTTCGTTCGGGTGTAGGCACGTACGAATTTCCACGGGATCCATTGCATAAATCTTACAAGAATGAATGGAATAAACAAATAAATAAAATAAATCTTACAAAAATAAAAGGAATAAATAAACCTTACAAAAATAAATGGAACAAACAAATAAATAAAATAAATCTTACAAAAATAAATAGAATAAACAAATAAATTGAGTAAATCTTACACGAACGATGTATCTGATCGTAATCTAATCACACAGAATCCGACGAAACAATTTTCAATGATTAGTCGCGTACAGTACGCTGTACATCGAATATATCATTACGTATATCGAAAATATTATTATTCATGCTACGACATTTTCGGTAAAACTGTCGTTTTTTTTCTCTCATCATCTTTTGTCTCCTCCACGTGGCGTCAGCAGAGTTTCCCTGGAGGGATGATGGAACATTCGACTAACCCAGAAGCGTTGGAGGCTGCGGAAAAGGTTCGATAAAGGAGGGAAGAATTGCGATCAGCAAAGGCCGTAGCACAGTACAACATCCCATGCTCACCTACTCCCACAAAGACCCCCATATTCTCCTGTGTGTATATATGACGGTGATATATTTAATACACATATAATATCATATATACATATATATTAGGGTGTCCCTTAATATGGTCATTTCGGAATTTACAAAGTACCGCATTCTAGCACGATTTAAGGTGTTCAAAAAAAAATCTGTGTAAAATTGGAGACCCGTCCGATACCATTAAGGTATGCCTCTAAACGATTGAAATTTATCATTTGAATAATATTAAATTTTTTGATTATATCAATAAAATTCCAACAGCCTACCGACAGAACATGTGCTTATCGCATGTGGAAATGAAGATAGAGGTCATAAATTAAATGGTGAGCACCGAGATTGCTCGAAAAATAGTCTTATTCCAAAAAAAATCTGTAAGTTCAAAAATATGAGATCGAATTGATTAGTTTTTGGACACACAGTCGTTCATGGTTTCATGAATTTCTCGTATAAATTTCAACTCAACTTCTCAAAAGATGGCGGCGCTTCAATATTTACCCATGGAGCTCCTTTACCTACTTCTATTATTTATATACTCACAGTTTCGGTGGCGAATCAACTGAAAAAATATCTGTGTATGATTGCCATGAAAGAATTTTCTTACTCGGTGACATTTAATATCAAATCCACGACAATAAACTTCCAAGCAATAAACAAATATTCAAAGCAATCTTTCTTAATCCACGTAAAATAAATTTTAAACCGAAAAAACCTTCCCACAGAATTAAATCGAAATAATCCAAATTTTATTTATTTAGTTAGTAAATAATTTTAGGTTATTTTATTCAAATGGAAAATTTCATGCTATCAGAGGCAGCTCTTGAGGGTGGCGTACACGTCTCCACTTTGACCCAAATTATTTTTAATAGAACTCGAATCGTACTAAAGTACGGCACTTTTCGAATTTCAAAATGACCGTATTAAGGGGCCAGCCTAATATATAACCCATTAAAGAGTGGATGCCTGCAGACACGAGATAATAAAGTAGTGCTGGTGCGTCCCATTATGCGCTGTTCATTGAGAATTTAATGAGGATTTGCGTATAATGGAACGAGTACCGCTCTGTGACATAAACGACGGTGCAACGATACGTGAACCCTTCAGGCATTTCGTTCGACCCTTTTGTTTCGGACACCGTGAATTACTACCGACGAAAACTCCGCAACGGCCCGAATAAACGCAACGAAGAAGAAAAAAAAAGAAGACAAAGAGAAACGTGAGTAGAAGGAAAGCTTGATGAGCTCGAAAACTAGGATACAAATTCAGTTGAATCGAAACTTTCGTTATGACACTGCGGAGGGAATCCTCGATGCCGACCGTACAACGAAGTTCGTGACGTTGTACCCCGGTTGGCTCGGTAATGAGGCTCCGCCACTCGATTGTCCACGAAAAATGAACATTCTCACGATAAAATCCAGCGCGTCGTGATTTTGTTGCAAAAAAAAAATTATCATTAGTTTTATATCTGCGAAAAACAAGGGACGAATTCTTCATTAGTTATTTGGATTGAATCAAAGTTGAAGGTGCTCATTTTGAATTTGTAGCACATTTTATTTATTCACTAGCAAATTTAATTGAAAATATCACTTATTAAATGTAGATTTTTAATTAAAAACCTGTTTTTCAAGTTCTCTTTTCACTTTATACAAAATTAATTACGGAATGTCTTTCAGGTTCTCCCCTCAATGTGGAACACACGAGTGGACAGCGGAAATAATGGGGGAATCTTACGAATTATTATTTCAAAACGATGAATTGCTTTCGCCAGGATTTTTTTTTTCACTCAATTATTTCTTCAGTCAAGCCAGAAAGGTCGTGAGTAAATTACGGTTGAAAAATAAAAGTATAGTTCAACCAGCGGCTATTTGGTGAAAAAATTTCTTTTTCAAAAAATCTCACATTGCGATGGGCATCAGACATTACATTTTGAGAATCTCCTTGAAATTTTTGTTTCGGATGAACCGACTGCACGTAATCTTGGGGACCGCAGACCGTGCGAGCAAGGGATAAAAACGTATATGTACAAGCCGACGAAGCTTGACGACGTGACGACGGGATGACAGGACGAACGCGTGATGCACCACGAGCATCGTCCCCGGAGAGGAGACACGTTCGATTTTTGTCACACGCCCGCGTTTTTTTTCTCTCTCTCTCACGCGGGATCAATAATCTCATCGCATTGCGAACGCATCGATGGCGGCAGCTCTTCGATTCAAACTCGGCGAACTTTATTCTTCGTATTTTCAATTTTTGTTTTCTTTTTTCGTTCTTGCTTTTTTTTTCTTTCTTTTTTTTTTCAATTTTATTGAAAGCTCACAGTCGCAACGTTCCAAGGCTATGCACCGCGTAATTTCCGAGCGACGCGACGAATCGGGAAGAGCTTCGAATCGGGCTCGTTCGAGTCGAAAGAGGAAAACGAAAAATTAATTACTACGTGCCGAGTTATGCAGAGAATAATACGGACTTTTTTCGTATGATTTCTTCTTATGGAAATACGACTACAAAAATGTATCCGTCAAATACCGGAGAAGGTATATTTTTAATTGAAAAACTGAATTTAATTTTGACTAGTAATTTTGGAACATTGACGAATTTGAAAAAATTGAACATTGGATAATTTTTTATCAAATACCGAAGAGAAGCCATTTTGTATTTAACCGTTTGAAGTAGTTTTCTATCTTGAATTTAAAATCATCGATCAATTTGGAGAAATAAAACATTAATTAAAATTTCTATCAAATACAGGAGAGAAAATATTTTGAATTAGAATATTTGAATTAATTTTTTATTTGTAATTATGAAACATTGATAAATTTAAAGAAGTAAAAAACATTCCACAAATTCATATCAAATACCGGAAACAATATATTTCAAATTTAAACATTTTAATTAGTTTGTATTCTTTCATTTTAAAACATTAATAAATAAAATTAAAAAAAATAAAACATTGAATAAATTTCTATTAATCACCGGAGTAGACAATTTTTTATTATAAATCGTAAGCCAATTTTCAATCTTCTAATTTCGCTAATATTCGGAGTCCCAGCGTAAAAAGTTCGATCGATCGATCGTTTCTCTCTCGAAATAATTCATAAAAAAACGTTTCTTCGAACCTTTCACGCATGAAAAATCAAATCTCATCCCTTTTTCCGATTATTTTAATTAAAATTCGTATCTTTAGTGTTGATGCCTTATCGATTTTAGCTTCGGTGGAACGAGCTAGCGATTCCAATGGCCGTTAGTCGAGTTTCCGGTGCTTCGAAATTGTCGACGGTTTCGCGTGTGCGTATATTCGATCCGCGAGAGCGAGCTCTGCGGCCAATTATCCCAACGCAGAGCTACATCGATCCGTTTGACCAGGCTCATAGCTCCGAGGATTCGTTTCCGGGACAAAACGCTTCCCAATCATTCCCCATTCACGGATATGGGATAACGAAATTCAATCGGACATTTCCATTGCCATCAAGATTCCGAATTATCGTCGATCTCGAAATTCCGAAATTTCATCGATGGCGATTAATTTCTTCATCGTGAGTTTGCAATACTCCAAACTTAATTTCAAGTTCAAGGCTGTCGGTGCAACAGCGCTCAGCCAACTGACCAATTTGTTATTGCTGAAACAAATGTGTATGGTTATTTTTATGAGCATCAAATTTTCGAATGTATTTAATTCGAATTTGATTCGTAATTTGAATTTGGATTTGAAATACGTTTCTAAGCGAACAACTATAATTAATTATCATGATTTGTCGTGGAATATCTCTTACACGATTACATCGATTCTAATATTAAATGAAAATTATAATCCGGAGTAATTAAATTATGAGAATATTTCAAATATATTTTCGCTGTACGAACGTATATTTCTCCAACCTACCTGCCAGACATGTTTTGCAGCAATTCTTCCGACTTGCACGGATGTAGCTGAAGAAAAGGCGTACCGAGAATCGGATGAATCGATTGCGATAATTCGGTGTAATCCAAAACTCGTCGATTGCCACGGCTCTGAGCAGCCTCGACGCTCACAGGATTAGCTCCTGGAAAATCTACAAACAAAACTACGTTCAATAATTCACGATTAAAATCCCAATTAATTAACAATCTAATTTTCATCGAAGAAAATCCTACACGCGAGACAAAAAAAAAATTTAATTAACGTCGTAAAAATTCATGCCGAATAAAAAAATGTTCCCAGCCGGAAGTCTCGAGTTTGAGAGCAGAAAAGCAGAAATGCGAAGATGGGAAAAATAAATAATTAGAGATGAGATTCCGAGTAATTCCGCGAAGACGAAAAATATCAAGAGGTTTTATTCTCTTATTTATTTTTATTTTTTTATTTCTTATGGTCGATATTTCCCGACAGTTTTCTCCTTCTTCGGTGGCTTCCGGATGCAGCCTCGAAGCTGCACGCCGTGGCTGAAGCTGCATCGGGCGGGTGGTGGTTCTCTCTTCCGTTTCCGGTTTCATCCGTTCGTCCCCGAGCGGCCATCGCGCGAGTACAACACGCTCGACAAAATGGACGGACGGTCGACCATCTTAGCCCAGTTCGTACCGGCGAGCGTTCCGACAATCGAAGAGGAACAATCGACATTGCCTCTCTCGTCGCCCTTCGTTCTCCTTCTCCTCCCCCCCCCCCCCCCCCTCACGTCTTCACCGGCTTCGCGGATTAAGGTCTAGTCGCGATGAGATGCCAATTCGAGGGAATTTCGGTTTTTTCCTCTGTGGCTTCGCACTTCGTCGGATAATCGTAAACCTATTTTAGACTTGTATTTCGTTGCAATTTTTAAATCCACGATTTGATACTCAAAGCTCTTAGTTTTTTCTTTTTTAAAAATTAGGTTTGTAAATGTGATATTTTTTTTCCTTTTTTTTTTTTTTTAATTCATGACTGTTTGACAGTTTTGCGATGTCTTTGAAATTAATATAAAATAGTTACTCGTGAGGACTTCGGAGTTTGCGGGGTGTTTACCAAGTATATATTTATATATATATATATTTTTTTTTAAATATTATGTACTGCAGTTGAAACTTAAGCACCGACGTGTGAAATCGTTGAATCATACTGACCGGAAAACCAAGCGTTGAAGTAAAGCACCGGAACGCCGTAACTCATCGACCATAAAACATGATGTTCCGTTACGAAAGGTCGCTCCGATTCGGAAATCGCTTCGAAGGGATCCACGATAGAGCAGCACTCAATTTCCTCGTCCTTCGATTCCGTTTTACCGTTAATTTGCCCGTCGCTCGCCAGATAATTAATCGGTACGAACGTCTTTGCTTGACGATACAGATAGGCTTGCCCAGGAATTGACTTGAAAACACGAAATATCCGGTCAAGTACGGAGAAATAACGTACCATATATTTTTAATAATCAATTTCTAGACATTTATAAGATCTAGAAGTTTTATTATAATTTTCCTGTAAACATCAAGCAAGGAGGTTATATTGCCTAATTTTTTCAAAAAATGTAGGTTCGGTGGTTTCGGAAATAAAGGGGGGGGGGGGGGGAATTTTCTATTCTCTATTTTGGCATTTTTTCAGAATATCTTATCAAATATGGTATCTAACTTTTACTGGCCGCCGTGGGTCGAATTGACCCAGACGACATTTTCGTTTGAACTTGCTGGGGTACGCCGTACCCCACGTGGACGATACGTAATTTTTCAGGGGTGTTCGCAACAAAGATTCAATCTCAACGAAAGCTATTTAGAAATTTCGGGAGTTCTTCTTCCTCGTTCATTCGCCCTGTTGGCTAACATAGGTAGGCTATATTGATCGTACCTTTTCGCCGCGGAGTTCCCAACTGTCCGATATGGCATCCGAGACGCGAACAAAAGTTTCGGCATTCTCGAGAAATTCTTCCCAAGTCATCGTTCCTGGACCATCCATAATGTTTGACGACTTTGTCGAAGTTTTATCTATTCTTTTTCTTCAATTATGTCCCTTTTTCTTTTTCTTTTCTACCGGGAGTTTGATTTTTCGTCCAGCTTGGGTAGGTCAGAGTTGAAATGTCAACCGGAACGTTTTTCGAATTCTGTAAGCATCATATAAATTGATAAATTAATAATTGAATTATTCTAGACGGAAATAATTCTTCCTGAAGTTGATGAAATATCCATTTGCATCAACACCTTCGAGGCGATTGCCAATGATTACTTGGCAATGGTTGTTGTGATATCAATACGATATTCGAGATTAGGAATAAATTGCAATTGAAGCAATTAAAACTTGACATTTTCGTTCAGATCTATAAGAAAATCATAACCATATTCCTTGAAAAAACTCGATCCTTCGAAGGATTAAATTGATGATTTACGAATTTTTTATTATTTATTATCAAACTTTAGAATTACAGATTTGTCGCTATAATTTTTCTGTAATTATATTTTGCCGTGATTAACTATTAATATGTACACCGAGTATATAACTATCGTTATCGGCTCAAACGGACTTCGGAAAAAGGAAAAAAATCGGTAAATAGCCAAGTCGAAGCAATTTAAATTTGACTATTTATTTCAGACCCATGAGAATATCACAACAAAATATTCCTAAGAAAAAAAGTCGATTCATTACCGAATCAAAAAAAAAATGCCTACAAAATTTGAATCTCCGATCAAATTCGTGGCTCACAAATTTCATTTGAATCATTATTCCGCCAGAATTACATATTTCATGCTCTTTATTTCTTTAATTATATTTTCTCGGGATAAACGATTAATAACTACAAGTGCACATAACTATATTTATCGGCTGAAATGGGAAAATCCATCGAAACCGGCCAGTTGCTCGTAGTGTCGTTATTGTAGGATTGTTCTATTTTGTCATAAAAATGAAAAAGGGGAAGCTGTACACCTGGAAGAACAGCCAGTGTCGCCCTATCCGGCCGATCCGGCCCCGTCGTCGTCTCGTCAATTGTCGGCTATTCGGCTTCGGTTACGTTCGCGAGCTTTCGACCGGCTTCGTAACCTCCCCCTCCTCCCTGCGCAAGCCCCTGTCGACGTACACGATCGGCGCCTCGTAATTGTGAGCTCCCGTCGGTACGCTTGTACCGCGTTTGCTGGCTGTAAACGTAGCTGTATGGGTACTCCGTTATTCGACCAATCGCACGTCTCATTGCGTTCAGGAGCGTCACGATTGAGGGTCCCGGAATTCATAACTATAACCCGATGAGATGGATCAAGAAATTATATGCAAAAATATAATGCTTGGCACTGACGTATACGTCGATAAGGAAAAGGGTAAATGAAATTTAATAGTTTCATATATTTTAATACATAATAATATTTCAATATATAATAAAGTAGATATTTAATTGGTAGAACAAACAAAAATTGTATATCTGACAAATATTTGTTACAAAAAGCCATAATAACGTAGCAAATACATCCAATCTCAACGAAAAACTATTGTGAATAATTAAAAACAATCTACAATAATATTTCAATATTTAATAAACTATATATTTAATCGATGAGAAATTATTAGAACAAACGAAAATTCTACATCCGACAAACATTCTCGCGACAAAAAGCCACAATTACGTATCAAATACGTCCAATCTCAACGAAAAACAAATTCAATCAATTAAAAATAATCTATAATAATATTTCAATATATAATAAACAATAAATATGTAACCGATAAAAAATGATTAGACCAAACGAAAATTCTTCATCCGAAAAATCAATCCGCGACCAAAAATCCCCAATTCCCTACCAAGTATCAACCTCCGATCTCCCCAAACCCCCGAATCAAAACACTAAAAAACAATCAACCAAACCATTCCTCCCCCAAATAAATTCCAAAAAAACCCCCACACCATCCTTCAAACCCTTCGCACCGTAAAAACCCCCGAGTTGGCAACAGCCCATGCGCCCGCGTTCCCACGCGCCCCCAATATCCACCCCTGCCCGACGAATCGCTCCACCAGCGCGCGCATCTCAAAAGCGCGTCGTAGTGCGCGCGCGTTTCCGCAAGCTGCGCGTGCGTGAGTACCTCAACTTCCCGCATCCTCCGCCGTGCGACAATGTCGGTGTTGGTGCATCGAGGTTAAATGTATATTGTCGGCAAGAGAGGGGAGGAAATGCGATGTCGCGCGCAACCGTGCCTCGCCATAGTTGCGGGTGTGAGTATATACAGGGTGACCCTGTCGACATAATCCACGTGTGAGTGAGGGAGACAGCGACGCTAGCGCCGCGAGGGCAACACGTACAGAGGGCGTCGGTGGCTGTCGCGCGTATTCGGCAACCACGACGAAGACGGAAAGACGCGAAGGCTTCGTCCCGTACACGAAAATAAGAGACAGAAATCCAAAGCGAGTGAGATGCTCGCTACCTAAAAAAAAAAAAGTATAAAAGACGGAAACAGACCGAACGTGGTGGACGAGCGGGGCGATGAAAGGTCGAGAGACGAAGCGCGTTACGGTGAAGTAAGGTGCGACATAGTGAAGTTTGTCCCTTACGACTTCGCAACTTCGGCGAAAATCAGTGACGAGAATAAATCTTCTCACCGAACAATAAAATCGCGCCCACGCTCTTGCGCTAAATTCTGCTTATCATCAACGCGAACCGGAAAACCAACGAACAAACGAGAAAAAAAAACAAAATTGCGCGAAGCGCATATCGGAATTGCGCTATCGCAAACGTCGCAGAAACGTAAACGCATGAGGAATCGAACGCTGCGAAACGTTGTTACACATCGTAGCTGTACGCTGCGGTGTACGCGCGTGTGCGCGAAATTGCTGAGGGTGGGGGAAGTACTCGACGACGGTAAAGAGTCTTCTTCGTTTCTAGTCGTTCGGAAGCGCGCGTACACATTCACGTTAAAGAACGTAATATCGTCGGAAGCGACGGGGGGATAAGACCGCGACGGATAATCCGCGTCATCGGCCGAGCAAAGCGCCAACGACAGTCAAAGAGCGAGACGTCGACATATCTATACGCACATATATATCTATACATAAACATATACGTATAAAAATACGTTGATACACGTATCGAATACACAGACGTCGCGCGATGACGACGCTCGTCGTCGTTCGTGCGGTTTCGTATGCGCTAGCGAAACCATGCAAACCCGAGCTATAGACAATTACGACGGTTAAACCGAAACTCGTAAAATTCTTCATTCTTCATCGTCGTTGCAACTTATAAACGTGCCGAAGACGTTTTCGTGCAACGTCGACTTACCTGTGGACGCGCTCTGACGCGCGCGCGCGCGTGTATTTTCTTCGGTTTTCATTTCCGGCCTACGTATCGGCCACCAACGTTTATTCGATATTAATCATTTTTCTAATTTTTATCTCATTCGTTTTACAAACTCGGTGTTTCTTCTCGAAGGTTTGCAAGACTGTTTGCAAATTACGACATTTAATAGCGGGACGCTTCTCCGTCATTACGAATCCATCTTTTTCGTTGAATCTCGAAATCCCCCCCCTCCCTTCCGGCGCTTCGGCGTTTCCCCTCCACGCGCGTCACTCCCGGCGTCCGCTCGGTGCGGGTTCGACGTTTACTGGCACCGCAAAGCCAGGCTCTCCGCAACTACCGTGCGCGATTTTAAATACACTGGAGAGATTGACAAGTCACAGCGGCGATGTACGCGAAGGGAAAAGCATCGTCGGTGCCCTCGGACGGACAGGCCAGAGAAAAGTACGTATAACGACGTTATTTCGAAAAGAATCGTCATTTTATCAGTGTTTATTCTTGAGATTGATTGTCATTCGGCGAATTTTACGAGAAATCGAAGAATTTTTCGTGTATCCGGCTATGGGGGGGCGTTCGATTTTTGGTGTTTCGACCGGCGGCCGAGAATTTCCCATGTATGGGGGTTAGAATTCAACTACGCGAGTGTCCTCAATGTACTCCGAATTATTTCTCCCACAAACGGAGCTAAACAAATTCAATAACATTGCCCGAAACGTCACTACAAAACGTATTTGTTTTTTTTTTTTTTCTGTTGTAAATACATAATTTCGATGCAATCATAATTCAAGCGATTGCGCGCATGTATATATGTATATACACATCGTATATATGTAACAAAGTGGGCCGAGGTCGTTTTAAATGATACATAGAGACGCTCGAATCGCGAGTAACAGTACAATGTGGTGAAATAAACGCCGCAAGTATCGAACTTTCTCGTAAACTTGTTTTCTCGCAATATTATGCGCGGTGCTTGGAGTCTGTTGCGACGGCGACAGCGGGGAGGGCGAGGGTGGGTAAGGGATTGCGGGACGAAGGAAGAACGATCGGTCAGGAGGGGTAGAGGGGAATGAGGGGTGGAGGGTTATTTCTCCGTCGACCGTAGACCGTTGAAGCGTCAGCGCCGCGCGCACTGACAGTCGCGTAAATACACGTGACAGTTGGTTAGAATTGAGAACCGCTGGTTACGTTCCAGATAATAAACGAACGTCGACGTCGAACAACGATTATTCCCTCTCTCTTTTTATTTCTATCTCCTTTCTCTTTCTCTTTCTCTTTTTCTCTTTACCACAGCCACCGAACGAATCCTGTATTTCTTGGACAGATCGCTTCACTTTGTTTCTTTTTTCTCTCTCTCTTTTCTCTTCTTTCGTGGGGGGGTTTTTTTCTTTTTCTCGTTGTTTTTATTGGTTTCTTTTTGGTTTCGTGTGTCTGCACACGCCGCGTGCCGCCCTTCGCATGGAGGAGGACACACGGAGAAGCGTAAACGCGAACGGAGTAACCATTATTCTCGTTCGACCCGGAGATTCCGTTAGAAATGAACGCTCGGTCGTTGACACGATGCCGATGATTAAATGCATCCTACTACCGTACCGGAAATCATCGAAGTTGATGGTCGAATCCTTGGACTGTGAAAAATTTACACTGTTTATTTATTTTTTTTTATTTTTTAGGTTGAGGATTTGGAAAAATTTAATTTTGTTGCTTTTGTATTTTTTTTTTTTTTTTTTTGGGTTATTTTGTTGAGGGTTTTTTGGGAGAGGAAATGTGGGATTGTGGGAAGACGGAATGTTTTCGGAAGGCGTCGAGGGATGGAATTGAAGATTGAAACTTGTATGCGTTTTGTTTCAGATTGGCGTTGTACGTTTACGAGTACCTGCTTCACGTAGGAGCGCAAAAGGCTGCCCAAACATTCCTCTCGGAGGTGAATAATGGAATTATGAATTTTGGGAATGATCGATACGTTGGGTTTGGTTGTAGATTTTTCGTTATTTTTGTTTAATTTTTATTTTTTATTTTTTGTTTTAGATACGATGGGAGAAGAACATAACTTTAGGTGAACCGCCTGGGTTTCTACACTCGTGGTGGTGGTGAGTACATATTTCGTCTATTCGAATCAATTTTCTGGCCAACCGGAAAATTGTGATCGTTTATTACAATCCAAGATTTTAAATCGATGGTTATTTTTCGTTTTTTTTTTTTTAATTTTTTTCAGTGTATTTTGGGACTTGTACTGCGCAGCACCAGAGCGTCGTGATTCTTGCGATCACAGCAGCGAAGCCAAAGCCTTTCACGATTACGTAAGCCAACATTTTTATTTTTTTAAAAATATATAAATATAAACAAAGACTGAACACAATTGAAAAATGCTTCAACTCTTGTTAGTTAGCTGTATTTTCGTTTTTAGAAAATACCCTGATTTTTGCTTCCTCATAGAGGAAGCTATGTAATAGTTACAACTCGTCCTCGATACGAAGGCGATCGGAGAATTAATTGTCGGCGATTCGTTATTTTTCAGGGATTCGTGAACAGTGGTTACGGCGTTAACGGTATTACACACGTGAGTATCGAAAACATTCATTTGAAATACAAAATTATACGATTCGACGAAATTATCTCGTCGAATAAATCCAAACTCGATTTAATTGACAAAACAGCGAAATACGATTTTATTTAGCTTCTCTGTTTGTCGAAATTTTATAATATTTCTTTATTCAAAAAAGTTCTGAGAAAACAAAATTTATATTCTCAGCCTTGATAAAACGATTCGTCGCATTTGTACTGAAAGAAACGTGAATTAGGCTTCTCGATCGCTAAATTCACGACTTGCATTAACCAATCACATTAATTGATATACGACAAAAGAGAAACGAAAAAGAATTAGCCAAGTTTGGGATTCGCATGATTATAAGAAAAATAATATTGCAGTCTCGCTTTTTTAAACGTAATTATTTACAAAGACGTAAATTTTTTACTAATATTTTTATTCGCCAAAAAGGATTAATATATTTTTTTTGGACTCATCAATTAATGAAATAAAAGTCAAAATAAAAATAAAAATGAAAAAAGAATAAGAAGAATAAAAATGAAAATAAAGATAGGAATAGAAATAAAAATATAAATATAAATAAAAATAAAAACAAAAATATAAATATAAATATAAATATAAATATAAATATAAATATAAATATAAATATAAATATAAATATAAATATAAATATAAATATAAATATAAATATAAATATAAATATAAATATAAATACAAATATAAATAATTATGAAAGTTTGGGATTGCACAATTATACGAAAAATAATATTGCAGTCTCGTCGCCTGTTAACCGAAAGATTATTGCAGAATGCTGGACCAGCACCATCCCCACTCGGGCAGATGCCACCGAACGATGGCATGCCCGGTGGACCGATGCCCCCTGCATTCTTTTCGGTAAGTTATCACCCCACTCTTCCGTCTCGTCATTATCATCTGTTCGCAATACTCAACATTTTCCTCTCGAACAAAAAAAAAAAAAAAAAATTCACAAACATTTGTCAACGTAATTGAATCAGTGTGCTAATAAGATATCTTCACTCGATTATCCATTAACGCTTTGTGTGACATCGTCTCTCATTTCATTTCCACTCGCTCGAGTACCAAAAAATAAATAAATAAATGAGTACAAAATCTTCTTTAAAAAAAAAAAAAAAATTAAAAAAAAAGAGATAAGAAAAGTTTGGCGAGCCAACTCGGTCGATCGAGCGAATAAGGTACATCTTACGAAAGTTTAATCTCTGCTACGATGCACGTTGTAAATAAATGTGAACGAATGTTTTATCATTTCGAATTTAAAAACCAAAAAAAAAAAAACTATACTCGAGGAAGAAGCAGCTTTTTTAATCGCTGATACGTTAACTATTAATCACGATTATGAAAATGCAATTTCGAATCATGATCTCTTTTCTTTTTATCCACATGTATTTGTTTAAATATTCCGTTTCTTTTTGTGAATGCGTCGAAGACTTGCTTCGATTATATTTAATTATGCTGTACGATAAACACTCGTTTTTTAAAGCCAGTTTAATTTACCAATTGGCTCCAATGTTTATCAATCTATTTCTGAATAATTTAACGACACATCTGACTCTCTTCGTCTCCATTGTTTCAATGATTATTCGCGAAAGTGTTACACTTGATTCAAATATTTTTGTCGGACATCAGCTCAAATTGCCGTCTAGGGTTTAGGCCGAAACACAACTAAAATCGTACGAATAAAAATTTATTAATACAAATGTAAAACAAGAAAAAAAAAAATAATCAAATGATTGTAGAACTTTTGAAACAAGTGTATCCTCGTAATAAGTCTCGTGCAATGCTTGATCATCATTTCATACGATTGTTCTTCATCTCTGTATACGATTTGTCATATTTACGTTCATTGTGTCACAATTTTTTTCGCACCGTCGCGTAAACATCCATTGGATGCGACGACTGCCTTTCCCAGTGTCGTTTGATCATAGATGTTGATAGATTAGACGTTACACATAATAGCATTGACATAGTTCGAACGATGATCCGTCGGTTGACGAACAATCGTCGAAGACTGAAATATTCACTGCACCTTTTGACATGAAACAGCCTGCCTAGACACTAGACGAGCATATCTTTCAGATAAAAAACAAAAAATAATTATTATAACAAAAGTAAAAGAAAGAAAAAAAAATAGTTATTCGAAGAATTGAGGAAAAAAAATATTTTTAAAATGAATCGTTGCATTTTCTACTGTGGTTCTGTCGTTTCTCTGTGTATGCACATCAAAGCGCAGGGAAAGGAACGTAGTAATTACGTTTACGGGTCATAATACGTGTCGTCCGTTCATTTGTGGCGTCGCAAAATACCTTCCTGCCACGAACGAATGCTTCGATTTTTCGCAAAAAATAAAAATTCAGGTCAACGAAGTAAAAAGAGATAAAAAAGAAAAAGAAAAATCAAATTTCTCGCTAATTAGATTTTGTACAATGTTCTTCTGACGTGAATAACCTTCGGCGCGGATGAATTGTTATGGGATCAATGTAAATTCATCGTCCGCGTTAATCGAAAAAATTATTTATAATTAACAAATTGTTTTAAAAAAATTCGGTGATTATGCAGAAAGTGGGAGCCACATCGATTTCTCTGGTATGTGATTCTGGGGGTGTTTTTAATCAACTTTGTAGGTGGATATAGGGCGCGAGAACCATTTTTTTATCATGTTTCAAGGTCGTTTAAAAAACAAATTATTCAATGAAATTTCAATTTCTTTTATTGCATTTTCAATTATTATTATTATTATTTTTTCATACATTTAGGTTATCATTGTTTAGTTTATTTATTAATTTAGGTTATTTGGGTAATCGGAGATTATTTAAGTTATTTAGGTTATTTCCGTGTTTCAAAGTCGTTGAAAAAAAAAAACTATTTAATGAAATTTCAATTTCTTTTATTGCATTTTCAATCATTATTTTTTTTTTCTTTCACACATTCAGGTTATTATTGTTTCGGTTATTTGTTAAAAAATTGTTGTTTAAGCTATTCATTTATTTACCTGAATAACCTACCTAAATAAATAACCCGAATAATCTAAATAAATAAATATCAACAATCCATTGAATTTCGAAATTCATGTTCTCCGCAACATACTTCGCTTAAATTCCAGATAAATCGTTGTGTGGCGTTAACTTTCTGCATAATTACCAAACTTTCTACCCTCGCATTTTTATAGTACATTATAATAGTTGTTGCCTGGATCGCAGTGTTGCTACATGTCTGTCGTTTGCGTTGCTTGTTGCAGAACAACTCGACAATGCGACCATCTCCGCCCACACACCCCTCATCACAGCCATCCCCCCAGCACCCCCAGCCACCCCCGCCCCCACACTCGCAGATGATGACCGGCCAGGTAAGAAACATTCGACAAAACACACACGAATACAAACGAAAACACACAAACACACGCACAAAGGACGAAACAAAATCTCACTCGTTCCGTACTTTCATCACTCCACCGCACAATTTCATTACAATGTTACATCATCAATCGTTCGTTATCACTTTGTGTGGGATTATCGCTTATTCGTTCATTTTTTTCTCTCACGATTACTTTGATATCGATCAATGTTCATCGATAAATGTGGGATCACTCGTTGATTGTTTCTTCGTTTTGTTTGTTATTCGTTCTTCGTTTTAAGGTCTTACCGGATGGATATTGAAAAATCGTTGGGCTTGAAAAATTGAGGAATGACAGTTCTTGATGGAACAATGATACGTGAATTATTTCAGAATTTTTCATTGAGTAATTTAGTAGTTATTAATTTATGAATTTAACGCGGTTGCTTATGGGGAAAAAAGGTTGTGTAGATTATGGTTGGAAAACGAGTAGAACTAAATCACCATAAATTCTGAAAAAATTATATCATTAAGATTTAGGATCAACAGATTGATTTTTCTTAGTTTAAAATAAATCGACTGAGTAATTGTCGAGAAATTGATTAAAGTAATGAGGAGTATCGCCTGAAACAGTTGGAACATTTGTACAGTCATTGACGAATCGTCAATGGAAAAAAGTCAACCACACGTCGATATCGTCGGATTTGACTTCAATTATTATTAAAAGTCGTGAATTAACATTTCTGAGTGTTAATTTATTATTAGTTTAGCTATTTGTAAAGCTAAACATGTACAACATTATTTAGATTTGTAAATTCAACAACGATTCGCCCATTTTTTAATTAACTTTTTGCCCGACGTTCCATCCAGTAAGACTTAAAATCCTGTGTGTGGTCCTAGTTTATAAAAACCTTTTGTGCAGTCTCGATGTAACGATTGATCGATGATTCACCTTGCATGACGATTCAACAATCGAATCGCGTTACACTTACAATCTTTAATATTATTTTGTCGAGAAATTGTTACGAAAAACAAGTTTTACTTGCAATTTTTTTTTCTTTTTTTCCATAATGTACAATATGATAGCTATTATAGCATGTAACGATTATAGAAGTTGATCGAGTTCTTGTCATTATATACAGGGCGTCCCAAAATTCGCGCACGTGAGATATATAACCTACGTGAAATTCTAATACGTACATCCTCAGTTTTTTTTTTTCGATAACGCTCAGTTTGAAAGATAGAAGACTTAGAAGATGCGAGATTAAAACCAATAAAGGGTGAGATATACAATTTGAGTTGATTATTTTTATATTCAAACTGTCAATTGGTCGAACAAACCACAAATAATATCAATTAATTTGTTTCTTTTATCTGGAAGCGAATAAAATATCTAAAAATCGTCGATTTACGACGCTCTTTTATTGCACTACGGTCGTAGCAAAAGTTCGAATACAACAATGATCAATTCAACTTGTATATCTCACCCCTGATTGGTTCTCATCTCCCATCTTCTAAGCCTTATATCTCTGAAACTAAACGTTATCGGGAAAAAAAACTGAGAATGTACGTATTTCTTCGAATTTCACGTAGAATCCGATGGTACATCTCACGTGCGCGAATTCTGGGGCACCCTGTACATACGTCGTACATTCATACATGTCGTAAGGTAAGAAATTTGTCCTCGTTTCTTTTTTCTTCTTCGGTTTAAAATTTTTCAAAACATTTTTTCGAATCTTTTTTCATCTCTTTTACACTAAAAGTCGAGTCGATGCAATCGCTTGTTACTCAATAACGAATAACTCTGCACGAAAGGTAAGATACGAAGGGCTTTGGTGCATTAATTATCGATAATTCGCTTCAGTTCCTCAATCGAATCACGAAAATCTTGTTTCTGGACTCTGTTCCAATATTTTCTATAATCTCATCCGAAAAAAAAAAAAAAAAACGGAATGGAAATAACCTAATCGATCAATAATTAACATTGTATTATCTTCATATTTTTTACATGCCTGGGAAAAAAAGAAACATAATAATAAAATCGTAATTTATTTGATAACTTTGTTTTTTTTTTCATGGAGAAAAATGTTATGTTTGGGGGGATTAATCACAGTTCTGTTAAAAACTAACGAAATTTTGACGTTGCGCATCGAAGAGCGAGTTGGGAAGCTCCGAGCGTGGAAAATTGACGAATATTGGATTTATTGTTGCAGTTCATGGCAGGTCCGAGGTATCCTGCTGGACCAAGACCCGGTGTACGTATGCCACAAATGGGAAATGACTTTAACGGGGTACGTCACAATTTTACGCATATATGTAACGAATTTTCGATTTATTAGATTGTTTAATAAATTTCCGCCGTTTTTGTATTTTATTTTTTCTCCCGTCACATTGTAATTTTTTTTTTTTGGTTAAGTATATGTATGCATTCGCAAGTCCTTTTCTTGAAAAATTTAAGATTTAAGATAATTTAAGAAAAAAATAAAATAAAATAAATAAATAAAATAGAAAAATGGCGAGAATTTATTACACAATTTAATGTTTTACAAAAGATCTAATTCACTAACTCTCTTCGTTTTTTTTTCTTTCGTGTGCAGCCTCCAGGACAGCCAATGATGCCAAACAGCATGGACCCGACAAGACAAGGTAAGCCAATTCGTTCGCTCGCCGCAATTTAAAATGAGGAAAAAAAACAAGGCCTAAGTCTTTATTTTTTTCGTTTTTTTTTTTTTCGGTATTGGCAAGCGTTTCGAAAGGAGAATGACTTAGACGCATGAGTATCAAAAACCACACAGCAAAAAAAAAAAACAAATAAATGAAAAATGAACGAGTATATACAGAATTATAACTATCTTTTATTTTTCTCTTCATTTTCGTCTTCTTTTTCTTTTTGTTATTCGAAAAATTGAATCTAAATCGGTTTGGATTGCTGTGATGTGGAATGGATTGGTTTTTGAACTTGGTTCTGGTTATGAACAGTGGCTCGGTTTAATCAATAATACGGAGACTTAATTATTTTAATGAACTCTAAAAAATGAAAATTAAAAAAAAATCGTATTTGGGTTATTAATTTTATTTTATGTTTATTTTTTTTTTTTTGAGATTCGAAATTTTACGCCACTGCGAAATAACTAGACTCTGCCGCCATGAACTTGACCTCACCTACCTGCCGTACTAATGTGTGCTCTTGTGTTCCTCAGGCGAAGCCGGAGAGTTTGTAGGGTGGCAAGGTAGGAAGCAAAACCCAGCAACCGAATCACACTCACATGACTTAGTCAAGCCTCTAACTTCTCGAATAGTTTTTCATTTCTCCCCCCTGTGTCCTGTTATCGTTTCGTCTCTACTACGCCATCAGACGTATCGCACTTAGCTTTATGTTGTGTCGCTGAGATATTCGTATTTTATTAATTTTTTTTTTTTCTAATTTTTTTCTCAATGTTCTAAAACGATGGAAAAACATTTGTCCGGTGGAATATTGTAGATGGTTCGCGGTGTCCTTCGATTTTTACAGTCCGAGGATAAGCACCACTCGTCCGAAAAATAAAAAAATCCTAATCAAAATTTTGGATAGACTCAAAATATGACAAAAAATAATAGGATCGATTTTTTTTTAAATAATAGAGATGTAGATTTATAAATTCTTTGGTTGGAATCAATTTAACGATAATTTGTTATTCAAGTGGTGGTCATCCATACATTCGAGTCACTAATTTTCATGACGACGAAATTGTATAGCAATCAATTTTTTTTTTTAATTTTAATTTTTTCAATTTTTGTTACTTTTAGATTTATCGAAAGAGCTAGTCATGATGTGAAAATTTTTGGTTATAAAAATTTTGTGATTCGGGTGTACAAACGTGTTAACAAATGGGAATGGCCGAGGAATTGTATTATTTTTGTTTTAACAATTTCCCTGAGGATTAAGAGTCGGTTTTCTCGCACACAATTAGTACGACGTATAAGTTTTTCTTTCTTCTTACACGTTTCAACGAGATTATAGTCTGTACTGTACGAATCGTTTGTGCTGACAAAATCGCCATATAAATTCTCTGTATGTATTTTTTTTTTCGTGTTGAATCATTGGCAACAGTTTTCACGTGCTTTCTCGCTATGGTCACGAATTTTCTCAAATGCTGGGTTAGATTATGTGTATCGTGCTTCATTATCCCTTGTGTCAATGTCCGGGTATCCGAGCCCTTTTCGTCGAAATTTTTTACTGTAGAAATTGTGATAAACCCGCCCGGAACGCCACAATTTAATTTGTTTACCATCAAAAAATTCGTCTGGGAGAATTTTTACAAAAAAAAAGTACATAGAAATAGCGTGAGAATTTTGCATAGTCGTCTACCACAACCAGTGTAGAACCATGAGAGAAAGCCCGACTCTCATCTGTCAAACTCGCGGAGTCAAATTGTAGCGAGGCAGACTGAAACTATCCCAACTTACGTTATTCGCATAAGCTCCCGGTTCGTTTTTGTCCGTGACAACACACACGTGTGTCTCATTCCTCGTGCAACGGTCGCATTTTATTTACCAAAACGTTTCGAAGATACACAATCGTACCGTGCCGTCCCCATTTCTCTCCAGCATGTGCCTCTCGCCGTTTCAAATCGTGTGTGTGTACAATTTTCTACGATAAATCGCAATCAAAGCATGCCAAAACCAACCAATCACGTCCCATTATTCTCGCTTACAGTACATTGTGTTTCCGTTATCGACCACGAGTGTACGATCGATAATTGTCCATAAAACGTGGGTCGCAAACGTCCGTTGTATCAATTTTCCCTTTGGAAGATGTCGTTGGAAAATCATTGATTTTTTTTTTTTTTTTTTTTTTTTTTTTTTTTTTTTTTGTCGAATTTAATCACGCTTTGCAGCCAATTCGTCGAATAAACGTTTGGCAATTGGTTTTTAATCGGTAGATTAAGTAGATTTCTAGTGAAAGAATTGTATTATATTTTTTTTTTTTTTTACAATGAATAAAACATAAATAAATAAAAAGATGGGCGTGAATTTTGAGCGAGGATTACTGATTGACTTTTCCGTAGGACCGCCAGGCATGAATCCCATGAATCCGAGGATGAACCCACCGAGAGGGCCGGGTATGGGCCCCATGGGTCCCGGAAGTTACGGTCCTGGTATGCGAGGACCTCCGCCCAACAGTAGTTTAGGACCCGGAGGACCCGGAGGTCCTGGAATGCCGCCCATGAGCATGGCCGGACCCGGCGGAAGGCCGCAGTGGCAACCAAACACGTCTACAGTATGTAAAAAATCAAAAATACATACATGAAAACAGTCCATGAATATGTTTGGAGATTTTTTTTAAACGTTATAATTTGGATGGAAAATTGTTTTGCTTGTGCAAAACATTTTTGTTTTGTGAATTTTTTTGGGAATATTTTTTTCTTTGCATTGCAGCCGATGAACTACTCGTCATCGTCGCCGGGTAATTACGGCGGACCACCGGGTTCGACAGGTCCCCCCGGACCGGGCACACCGATAATGCCGAGTCCACAAGACAGTAGTAACAGCGGTGGCGAGAATATGTACACGATGATGAAACCCGTACCTGGAGGAAACATGCCCGGGGTTAGTATCACGATAGAACAATTAACATTTTTATTTATTATAATTATTATTTATTACACGATAATAATTATTATTATTATTATTATTATTATTATTATTTCCGTATTATTATTATTATTTATTACACGATAATAATAATTACTATTATTATTATTATTATTATTATTTCCGTGTTATTATTATTATTTATTGCACGATAATAATAATAATAATAATTATTATTATTATTATTTCCGTGTTATCATTTATTACACGAGAATAATAATAATAATTATTATTATTATTAAATTATTATTAAATTAATAATGATAATAATAATAGTTATTATTATTAATGATAATAATTTATAATAATAATAATTATTATTGTTATTATCAATAATAATAATTATTATTATTATTATCAATAATAATAATTTATAATAATAATAATAATTATTATTATTATTATCAAATTATTATTAAATTAATAATAATAATAATTATCATTATTATTACATTATTACTAAATTAATAATATTGATAATAAATTATTATTCAATTAATAATAATAATAATAATAACTCTTATTATTATTATTATTATTATTATTATTATTAAATTGAATTAATAATATTAATGATAAATTCTTATTAAATTAATAATAATAATAATTGTTATTTATTGATTACACGATCACCCAAAAGTGTCATCCCACTTATCGCGCGCTCTATCAAAAACTATTCGCGAGTTTGAAAGACGACAGCTCCATCAAAAATCAACCCATTATTTTTATGAAAAAATCGTTAAAAAGCTCATCAATTTCCGCGTCGAATGAGCTCCAGTTGAGTCGATTAAAATCTTTCCATGTCGATTTATCACCTGAGGAAGACAAAGAAATAATTACGATCTTAATAATAAAAAAATATTTACGCTTTAACCCTCGACCTTAACGACTCGATCTTTCAAAAAACGCAACTATTTTTTTCCCCTGCGCGCGATAACCAGTCCGATAACTTCCTAAGCTCGTATAAAATTTGCCGAAATCGATCGATAAATTTGTTTTACGCGATTGTCGCAGGACTTTCCAATGAGCGGCGGACCGGAGGGCGGACCAATGGGTCCCATGGGACCGAACACGATGGGACCGGTGTTGAACGGCGACGGACTCGACGGTATGAAGAACAGTCCGGCGAACGGCGGTCCCGGCACGCCGAGAGAAGACAGCGGAAGTGGCATGGGTGACTATAATCTCGGTGGTTTCGGCGGTCCCGGAGAGAATGTGAGTATGAGCAGGTTCTTTAACGAATCCCTCTACAATCAATGAAGCTTAAATTTATAAATTTTTTTTTTTTAAATCCAATTATCATCGACGATGAAAAATATAAAAGAAAAAAAAAATCAAAACATACATTACCGTACCGTAAATACGGGAATGAATAAAATCAATAAAATGACGAATCTTCGCGTGTTCGAAAGCACGTCGAATTGCGAGCTTTGAAACAATGCGATTAGAATTCGTTGAGTGTGCGAACGAGCGCGCGAAAAATCGTCGACTCGTTACGGAAACGCATGCAATCCAAATCGTGCATAAATTCACAAACGCTTCAGCTCAGGTCTTTCAAAAGCATAGCAATGAAAAAAAAAAAATAAAGAAGATGAAAAATATATAATTGATGATAAATCGATGGAATATGGAAAAAAAATAATAATTAGAGGAACGGAAAAATTTTGTAACGGCAAGTCGCGCGACGCTAATTCTCAATCTTCGATTCATCAAAGATGGCGCTGAACGATGATTAATTGTGTAGTCGAAAAAAAAAAAAAAGTCTCACCAGGTTTTGGTTTGTTTCTCGGGCTATTGGGGAAATAAATCGTTTGGTTGTTTAAACACGCTTTGTTCGTTCGGTATTACATTTGTTAGTCCTTCGTCCGTAATACGAATATTTTTGGGAAATACTAAAAAATCATTTTTTGTCGTTTTGTTTTGATCAAAATAATTATGGCAAAATTAATGCTTGATAAATTACCGAAAAAAAATCCATTGGAACATAAATAAAATCTCTGAGGAGTGTTCCATAATTTTTTCACATTTTTCGGATGCTTTGTACATAAAAAAAAAATTAATAAAAAATAAAAACCAGAATTTTTAAAATCGTATTTTTACAGCCGGAGTCCCTAAAAATCCAGTTTTACAGACGGAGGGTTAGTAATACTCGTAGACGTTGCTGCGCAATATACAAAGTTCGAGAAACTAAGTTAAAAAAGAGAGCGGGAGAGACTGAGATAGATAATATGTAAATATATATATATATAAATAGATAACATCGTGATTCGTTATCGAAAAAAATGCTTTATCGTTGCATTGTCTTCTTGTCTCGTCGCGGCAATAATTTTCGAGACAATCTTCCGCAAGTTTCGCGCTTCTTACGTCCTTCGAAGCATCGAAAAAAAAAAAAAAATGTTCTCGACGGATTTAAATAGCCCAAAAACAAGAAAATTCATCTCTGGAGAATTTTTACGCGCGATCGATACTCGGAGACACAAAAAAAAAATCAACAACAACGAATTATTCTCGTTCATGTTTATAAAACATATCTGTCCAATCTTCTGCGATTATCGCTCGCTATGGGTTAATTCATACGTAGTAACTACATACGTGCACGTTCTGTATTTCTCGACAGTTTTTTTAAAACTCAAATCGCCTTGGATCCAGCTTCGAGTTCATAGACGTCGGGTAGACTTCCCGATTAATCACAGAATGCGGAATGGGATTCGTACCGAAACGTCTTGCGAGAGAACACGAATTATATAACCGAATCCCGTGAAAGTTCGCACGGGATCGTTTTTTCCTTCTTTTTTTTTTTTTGTTTTTTTTTTGTTTCTTCCTTTTTATTCGCACACTTGAACACCTGTTTCCAAAAAAAATCGTGAGATTGCACGAAGATTTTCTGCATTTATTTTCTTTTTTTCTTCTCTTCATTGTTCATTGATCCATCTCAACACCCCCCCCCCCCCCAGACCCCCGCCAGGCCCGCCAAAAAATTGTTCGGACTAGCGTTTAAGTGAGAATTTACGTCGCATAATTGAGCAAGTTACTTAATCGTCACTATCGCCATACAACACTGTGTACATGCTTCGCCCAATAACTCGCAACGTTCTCAAAACATTTTACGCCTGCAACTTTTTTTTTTTCTTTCTTCAATCCATGTTTCAATCGCTACGTTCTTTCCTTGTTTTTTTTTTTTCATTGTCAAGGCTACGTCGTTTTCAATCAGCGCCTGAAGTGTCATTAGCCCAGTTCCCCCCCCCCCCCCCCCCCCCCCAAGCCCCCCTGACACTACCCAATTATTATTTATATTTATTTTTTGAGAAGGAAAACGAAAGAAAAAAAAAATACAACAAAATACTTAGCCCATAAGCGAAGGTGCCTGAAGTACGAAAGGCTGTTACTCGTAACTGTCCACCACTGTGATTTGGTCGCATAATTTTCTTAACTCGATTTTTTTTTCAATTTTTTATCATATGTACGAGTGTTTCTCTCTCGTTTTATTATTATATATTTTTTTCTTTTTTTTTTCCTCGTTTTTATTATTATCATTATTATTATTTTGTGAACTACGTTTTCGCGGAACATTGGCTGGTTTGTTTTGCCGTTTTAGAGACGTCGAGGGGGTTTTAAAAGTCGCGGGAATGACGATTTTTTTTTTTTTTTTTCGGTTGATTTTTAGATTTTGACGAAATTTTTTTCGAAAGAAATAATTGAGATTATTCGTGGGGATTAATTTTGAGGGGCCAAGCCCGATAATTCCTGGAGAAGACGAAGCTCGAGAAGATCAATTCCGATTTTTAATCGCTCTCGCGATGCTTCTAGAGATGTTTATTATTATTTTTTTAAATTGTTTCTCACGATACGAAACGTTCTTTGATCGGTAGACCAATCCAGTTGATGTCGGACGAAGAAAAAGAGAGAGATAAAGAAAGAGAGAGAGAGATAGTCCCTCCAATATTTTGCTCATTAAAAATAAACGGTAGCTGTTCGCGTCGCAATGCCTCGTGGGTGCCACTTTGCCGCTTTTAATAATTGCTCAATTAAGCAAATTCGACTTTGTACATAGTCGGGAATGGGGTAAAGGTGACTGGGATGCAGGAGGGGGAGGGCGAGAATACGTGGAGAAGAATGGGAAGGACGAATAACGATTCGGAGAAACAAACGAACGCGAAGATTATTATTTTTTACGTTCGATAAAATAAACATAAAAATCGCGACGGGCTTGTTTGTTTTTTTTCCAACATTTATAGTACGTATTTTTATACAAATTTATAACTATAGACTCAAACTTTGTTCTTACAATCGTACAATAAGCTCATTATGATACTCCGAATATCTGCCACGTGGATTTTTTTTAACCTCCGCGATTTTTTTATTATTAATTAATTCATCAAAAAAAAATTGTAAATATTTCGTTTTCTTCAACGTTTGAAAAAAAAAAATCTATCGCTATATTTTCCAACGTCTTGCCTGACACAGTGAGGGGAGTCATATTGGTCTTGTTTTGTGCAGCGTGCTAACTTCTACAAAATGGCCTATGGGATATACACACATAAATATATATATATACATAAAAATGCATAATCACGTGTAAATAATATATTAATCGATTGTAATAACGAGACCGGAGATTGACCGACGCGTTCGACGATTACAATGTTTTCTTTTCATCCCTCGTAACTCTGATTTTAGGGAGGGGGGAGGGTTAATTTTTTTTTTATTCGTGCAAAACGTTTAATCTATTCGATGCACTTTGCGTTTTGATGAACGAAATGATTTCGCGAGTGCGTTTTGGGGTGTCGGTTTGTTACTTCGACGACGGCGAACTGCGGGCAATTGCGATGCAAATAGCGTCACCGAACAATACCTGAAGTACTTGAAGAATCGAAAAAGAAGGAGAGGAATGTTATATTAAAAAAAAAAAAACAAACAAAAAAACAAACAAAAAAAATACGTTACTATTTTTGTATGGATATAAGAACGCGTATAGACGGTGCGAGTACTGAACCTCACGCCTCGGTGATTGGAAACGAGCCGAAAGAGAAGATTTGGGGATAGGCTGTATTTTAAGACGAGAGGAAATGACGAAGGAAAAAAAAAGCAAAATATAAATAATACGAAAATACGAAGAAAAAAAAAGTGAATAAACGAAAGAGAGAAAAATGAAGAAAAAAAAATAATAATCAAACAAACGAAACAAACAAATATGAAATCCATCCGTCCGCAGGTGGTTATAGGTCAGTACCAGACTATGCTGTGCTGCTGTTAGTTACTTTTAACTTAAACATCTAAATACATAATAAACGATTCGATGTAACACGTAACGAGAAAAACAAAATGAATTTAAAGTTTGAAAATAAGAAAAAAGATAAATAAACGGAAGAAACGAAACGAAAAAGAGAAGAAAGAAAGAAAGGAAAAGCGCGAGTACGAAATTTTGGACGAACGGCTGTGATACAAAACAACGGAATCGGCGAATTATTTCGTTTTAATTAATTATCATTAATTTTTTTTTTTTTCGAAAACGTGAATTTTGCAATTTCTCTTCTGCACGAACAATCGCCGTTCCGAAGGGTTGTTCCGGTCGTTCGGACCTTGAAAAAAAAATCCAAACTCGACGTCGAAATTTTCCGTTCGAACGAACAAAATTCGTTTTGTTATTCCAAAATTCAAGACTTTGTCCGATCTTATAATCGAGAAAAAAAATTTTTTTTTTTCTTCCCTAACGATGATCGATATATTGTTATCCGTATAGATGTCGATTGATCGATACGGCGAGCATTAACGAGATAGATATACGAGGCATAAAGAGGCACAACGTATGCCAATTCGTTAGTCGTAGTTTCATTGAGATGGATTTGAAGAAAAAAAACAAATTTAATAATATTGATAATGATATTAATGGTAATAATAAAAAAAACAAAAAAGAATCAAAGCGAAACGATCGAATGATTAACTTAGAGGAGAAGTCGAACGAACGAAAGGGTGAGAGGAGTCGACGACAAAACGGTTGATTAAATTGATTAAATTCAAAAGAATCGAAGAAGAAAAAATAAAGATAATAATAATTTCAACGCTCTTTTTTTTTTTTTTTTTGAGCATGATCGAGTCGCCGCACGTACTTGCTCGTACTTTGTCGTTCCATTTCATCTCTGTACAGAGACCTGACACTATAACGGATCGAAGAGCTGCGCGTGTGCTGTGAGAACAAGAGAGGGTTTGTGTCCTTGAGTCGTCAAGTGTAAAAGCACGTTGGTACTCTTAAAAACAAAAAAAAAAAATAAGAAAACAAAAATACCGAATGACTCAATTACTCTCCCACGTTGTAAGCTACATTGCTCCCTAATTATGAGAAATAAGAGAGAGAGAGAGAAAAAAAAATACGACAACAGCAACAACGAAGCAATTATGCCTACGCCAAGGGAGATCGAGACAATAAATGTAATCCTGTTACACTGAGAATAACTGCGTTTTTCTTTTTATTTGTAAATACCCAAGCAAAATGGTGCTGGCTATCCGGAAGTATTTTAATATAATACCAATGAAAACTTTTTCTGTCTCGTCGTTAACGCGTTCATTTATATATATTTATATATATTTATATATAAATATTTATATATATTTATATATACACATAACGTTTTTTATTTTTATTTGTTTTCATTCGCAGAATTACGCCGTGTGTTTCATGCCGTTGCCGCCTCCCACATCCGCACCCAAGACACGCGAAATTATTTGTCTTCTTTTACAATCGTTTTATCGTCCTTTCACTCTACAAATCATCACCAATCGTTCGCCGCCGTGTCGTACATTTTTTTCTTCTTCTATGATCCATCGTTTTTATTTTTCTTTTCGAATTTTTTTTTTTTTTTTTACACGCACCCTTCTTGAGTTCTCGACTTCCTCGTTTCGTTATTTTCCCTTGCGACAATTTGAAACGATTGAAACACACGTTCCGTGATCGCGTTTGAAATCGCTTATCAAATTTATCGAACATGAGATACGGAGACAATAACGGAAAGAACGAAAATAATTTTATTTTTGTTTTTTTTTCTTATTAAAATAATTATTTTAAAATATAAATGATAAATATAGTTCTGGTAGCTTTACATAGTACTAGGCTGTACTGACCTGTAGCACATGGATGCGTGAGCCGGATTGCGATTGTGGATTGCGAATTAGCGTTGCACCGTTTAGAGTGAACAAAAAAGAGAAAAAATATATATTTAAAAAATTATTTAAAAAAAAAACGATACATGCAGTACGAGTAGAAAAAAAAATATATAAAATTGGAAAAAAAAATTATATATATACACGCATATTCAAAGAGCCCAAAAAACGTAATGGAAAAATCGAGAGGCGACGGTTGCCGCCTCTCGTCTCATTGTATTTTGTAAAAAGTAATGATAAAAAAAAATTAATAGACAAATGAATTTTTCTAAAAAAAAAATTTGTAACAATAAATCAGTGCTGTGTGGATGCGCGTTGGGAGGCGGGGAGCTATTCAAAAAAAAAAAAACAAGAGAACGAGATTATATTTATTTATTTATTGAATTTTTTTTCGTTTGCAAAATCTCTCACAAACAAAATTTAATGACGGTGAATTCGGAATATCAACAAAAATCGCGTCGGTTAATTTGCTTGATCAAACTCCTTAACGTCCATGTGTTGTGGGTCAGAGCACCCTATTTATCCATTTACCATAACGATAATGACGAGACACTACAAAAAGTTTTAAAAAAAAATATTCTTAAAAAAAAAAAAAATGACAAAAAAAAGCAAGAAACTTAACAAAGTAAGAAAAATACGATTTCGACTAATTATGTCACTACGAATTCGTTCTTAATTGTAATAAATAAATGAAAAAAAAAAAAAAGAAAAAGAAAAGAACGAATCTAGTCAAGATTGAATCGAACGACCGAACGTGGATTTCTTTGACCGAGCCGCCCGGCCCCAACGACGCACCACCACACCGCACTGTATGTACACACGCCCGCTGCCTTATCTTTCCCGCGTACGTCACACTTCCGGCCCGGCCCAGCGTTCGAAACCAAAAATTGACGAGTTTCCGGTGTCGGTTTCGATCCCATCCAAGATCGAAACCCCGAGAACAAACACCAAAATAGTACATTATGACACTAGTACGAAAAAAACATTTTTTTGACGCGTGTGAGTTTGCCAGAACGAGCCGAAGGCGATTGTTGCAATCACACGAGTCCAAAAAACGTTTTTCGTACGAGTATCGTACGAATTTTCATTTCACAAGGTGCGTAAATGCGTTTTGACGCGAACGAAGTGAGCGCAAAACTGCACTTTTACGCGCAGCGTTTCATAATAGTACATTGTGACACTAGTACGAAAAAAACATTTTTTTGACGCGTGTGAGTTTGCCAGAACGAGCCGAAGGCGAGTGTTGCAATCACACGAGTCAAGAAAATGTTTTTCGCACGAGTGTCGTATACATTTTTATGGCACAAAATAATTTTAAAATCAAGAACTAAACGTTTTTTTTTATTTTTTTTGGTGACAAAAGCTGGGCTTGCGATTGAGGTTTGTCGTGTGTGATTACGCGGGTTAAAGATATGAAAAAAAAAAAAAAAGAAAAAAAGCAAGGCGTGGTTAAACATACGAGAAGGTCTAGCTGCCTGATGGGTTGTTGGACCGTGGGTTAACGTGTAACCGGCCTGGTTGTTGGTTGGTTCGCAGGATCAGAACGAGTCGGCAGCCATTCTCAAGATCAAGGAGAGCATGCAAGAGGAGGCCAAGAGGTTTGAGAAGGATTCAGATCATCCAGATTATTTCATGCAATAATTCGTCCCCCCGGTTTGTTCGTTATCGCGACGTCCTAATTGCGTTCTAGCGGATCTATGACCAAAAAGAAATGAATAACGAGGGAGAGAGAAAAAAAAAACGCGCGTATTTACGCGAGAACAGACACGAAAACGCATTGACAAACACACGCAAACACAAACACACACACACACACCGATGTTATCAACGCGCGCGCGAAACAATTGCGAAAGATTGATTCGTGTTATCGTGGTATCGTCGCGTGTGATAAGGATGGAGAAAAGATAGATAAGAAAGAGAGAAACGAATGAGAAACAGTCAAAACGAGCAGCGCGCTTCGACAAACGTTCCACGATCGCGCGTTTTATTCTTCCTCGTCGCGATCTTCGTCGTTGTTTTACGCAATATCGTCATTTAATTATTCGCGAAACACCGAAAGTACCGAACAAAAAAAAAAAAAAAAGAACAAACGCACGCGCACAAATCCACGTACAAGACATTTTTTTTTAAATTACGCAATCGTTGAAAATCGACGCGCGGAGCAAACGAGAAATCGATAAAAAAAAAAAAATTCCGGTTGTCATTGCAATCCGGAAGTGATGGAGGTGACAACGATTTTTCCGAAAAATTCTCGTTCTCCGAAAATCTTCCTTCTATCTTCCTTCGCAACGACGGAAAAGCGAATTTATTTCTGTCGTTGATTATTGTAATTTTTTTTTTTTTTTTTTTTCGTTTTATTTAATTTTTATTTTGTTTTGCTTTCGTTTTATTTTGAAAAAATAGTTTTTTGACGTGGTCGAACGAATGTGGAGGATGATGGGGAGATTGGTGGTTGATCGGAACGTCGTAGTAAATTATAAAATATCTTATAGATTATTTCGTTAGGGTGATTCTAGCGGGTCGTGTGAACTTTGTCGATTTCGCCGGACGATTTAATTATCGATTAGATTAGGGCTCGATTAACTCGCGATGAAAAACGATTCGTTGATTTGAAAAAAAAAACCAAATCTAGCTATTCTTTCATGTCGATGTGTTAAAGAATTGATCAATCGTCGTAATCGAGGTCGTTTGTTTTATTTAACTCGATTCAGCAGACGAATTCCTGATTTTTGTCTTTGCTTTTGTTCCTCGTTTTTATTTCTTATTTATGCAAAAAAAAATTATTAACGATTCCTTACGTTCGAAATATCTCGACGAATCGTTTTTCACGATGTTCCTGCGAATATTTCGTTAATTTCGTACGTTTTTTCTTCGATCCGAGCCGATTACGAGACTCCGAAGACGGACGAAAAAAAAAAAAAAAAAAAATTAAAAAAACATCGGACGAATAACGTAACGTCGTACGGACGATTTTACGTAGAATCGTTACGTATACGCAGTTCGAAAGCTTCGGGACACGTAGATTACGTGAGTAATCGAAGAAAACCGGGTCAAAAAATCGAATCGTCGAATCCCGTCGAGATTTCTCTTAAAAAAACTCTCGGGACGAAAAAATAGTTTAAAAACCGTAAGAAAAAAAAATCAAACATAAAAAGTTCTCTCGCCAAATATCGATCGATTAATCGTCGTTATCTTTCTCATCTCGCGTGAAAAATATTGCGCTCGGATGCTGCGTTTCGAGGATTTCGAAGATTTTCGGCGTTAAACGTACAGATAAGAGGAAAAAAAAATCGGCCAGTTTGCGGATTTTGCGATCCGCGTTAGAACGAAAATAAATCGAGCGCGATGGTTGAAAAACGTGAAAACGACGACGGGAATATTTGTAAAATTATTTGGAAGGTTTGGAGAACGCGTGGGAAACGGCGATAACGATTTTTTCGGACGTTCAATACGACTTGCGCGGTGCGTAGTCGGATAAAAGAGAAATTGATTGACGATCGACGAGAATTATTTAACGTACGATCGATATTGCGAAAACGCGATTGAACGCTTCGGAGCTATCGATCGGAATAATATCGATCTTATCATCGATAAACCACATTTCGGACCAAATACGAGAACGAATGATAAAAGAAATACGAAGAAGAAGAAGAGAAGATGAATAATAATTAAATGTGAATTGTCCAAAGTTGACGAATTTGAATATTCGTCGTTTGCGAGTCAAAGCGAATTTTAAATTTGACTGGAAGAATGAAGAAAATTAATTAACAAAGACAATCCGTGAACGCGAAAAAAATAATATTTATGCGTTAAAGGAGTGCGTGATGTGCGTCGGATATTCGGGATTGTTTTTTTTTTTTTTTAATTTTTATTATTATTATTATTTTTCTTTTTCTTCTTTTTAGCATTTTTAAAAAATTTGATAAAACCAATTTTCCTACGAATGTTTTTCGAGTTTTATTGCGATTTGGGGAAGCAATTGATGAGACGAATCGGGAAGAGCCGAGGACCGATGATTTCCGAAATAAAAATAAAAGAAAAGAAGAAAAAGAAGAAACAAATTTTTTAAATGAATCCCAGGGCATTCGTGACGAAAAGAAAATCAATATTAATGATTATTGAGAGATAACAAAAAAAAAAGGTATATATATATATACATACAATTATATGTATACGATGTGTTTGTTTATTGTATTAAAAATTTTGTTTTTTTTTTTTTTTTAACGAATAGTGATTGTAATATGTTGAGAGAAAAGAGGCCAAGGCCGGTGATCGATCGATTGCGGAGTCGCACTCGATCGATCGCCCGTCGAGCGTTTTCTCGTCGTCCGAAAACAATTTATATTTTATAATTATAATTATATATATATAAATATCCATGTATATATATATTTATATATATATATATGTACTGTTTGAAGAAGAAAAAAAATAATAAATAACGAAGCAATCGCTCGTTCTCGCGTGAAACGACGCGAATCGGATGAATCGCGCGGGTATGAAAAGATCGAATGACGGATGATGAGAATGAAATTGAAGGAATGAAATCACGATGACGAAGGGTCGGAAGCATGGGCGTACTTCACGCACTCGCTCTTCGAATTCACGCGCATAATTAACGACATAATTGTAGGTATCCTGTACGAGTTTAGCGAAAGAAGATTAAAAAAAAAAAAAATTCATTAGCGTCAAGAGAATACAACCAATTAATTATGAAACAATGAAAAATAAATGTCATCCTACCAAAAAAAAAAAAGAAAAAAAAATAACCAAACAAACCAACGCGTAGCTCGTATGTTCTTTCGTAAATCGTCGTGCGCAAGGCGGAGAGGAAGAAGGAATTTGATCGGCGGCGTTGGACGTCTTGGAGCAGGTAAGTGCTGGATAAAATTCTGATTAGAATTTGGGTATGAAATGAAAATTTGGGGAGGAAAAAAAAGCGAAGGAAAGAAATGGGGAGAAAAATTAACTTGGGCAAAAAATCACGGAAATCATTCAAGTTATTTCCGTGATTTATAACCTAATGTAACCTAAAAATTAGGGGAGGAAAAAAAGAGAAGGAAAGAAATGGGGAGAGAAATCAACTTGGGAAAGAAATCACGGAAATAGTTTAGGTTATTTCCGTGATTTATAACCTAAAATAACCTAAATAACCTAAAATCTAGGTAAGGAAAAAAAAGAAATGGGGGAAAAAAATGAACTTGAGATATCGAATGTAGCGATTGGTAGGTCGAACCTTTGGCACTGGACGTCGAATTCTATAAATAGAAATCATGTGGGAAAGGAGCTTGCGTCGTGGCATTGTGATGGGCGATAAATTGGCAATCGTTCTGGAACGAAGACGACGAGATTGTAACTCGGTCGTGAGAGACCAGGAAGTTGCCAAGTTTAACCGAGATCGACGGCAAAAAAAAAAAACGTGTATTTGAAGTAGCTGACGATGCGGTGAACGATTGTCGAAGCTTTTTCTCGGTGATTGAAGGAATTCGTTGCGGATTGCGATTATTACACGGTCTGCGGAAAATTTTTGCATCGACAATGAAAATTGATTAATATGAATTAATGAAATAATGAAATAATGAATCACTTTTGTGTCCCTTAAATGCGTAATTTATTGATTTTTCCGATTCGAATAGCGATGAGATAATGATAAGAGTGGCAATAAAACGCATTAGTTGTATACCGCAATTTCCCAGTCTGCATATAATTGTTCAATTAAAAATAAAGATCGAAATATAAAATAATTAATGTTTTTGCCACCCCTTAAATTCATGATAATTCAAGGGATATAATTAAGATTCGAATATCGAAGAGGGAATCAAGAAATTGGTAATTAAACGAATATTTAGTTATAATAAGATTAATTAATACAATAAGAATAACCAACCAAGTTAAGAATAATTAGTTGCTGACTGCAATTACAAAAGCCTACACGTAATTATTCCATTAGAAATAAAAATCGATAAAAAATAAATGAATTATTTAATAAATCGTCTCCCACCCTAAACCGTATGATTTATTCCATCAAAAAAAAAAACCAAAAATCGATGAAAAATAAATAAATAACCCAAAAAATCATGCTCGCTATCCAAAACTCCCAATTACAATTAAATTTCACACAATTAAAATTCAAATGTCGACGAGTGAACTCGCAAGATTAAACAATAAAGCGACGAAAGTTTCATCTCTGGCCGTTGAATCAATCGCGAAAAATAAAATCTCGGGGGGGAAAAAAAGGCTGGTAGCCCTTTGGGGGAATTGCCGGCCGCGAAAGCTCGGTAGAAACAAGCTCGAGGACAGAAATTGTCGGAGGAAGTGGAGAAGAAGCTCGGTTGAGCGACGAGCTCGTAGGTAGAGAGAGAGTAGGATGAGGTCATAGGAAAGAGGAACGAGCGTGCTTATCGCGCATCGTCTCGAACCACCTCGAAACGGTCCTCGTTGCACCTCTGGCGATGTCAACCCTTCGCAACCACCAGCCTCCCTCGCCTCGCGTGTCAACCCCGGATCTCCGGATGGCGACAAGCCGGCATTCCCGTCGTCCTAATATCTATACAGCCTCCCGAACGAGAAGTGCGTCGTCGTCACCATTCTTCCTCTCGCTTCCGCTGTTTCATCCCCCAGATGGGTAAAGGGGGGTAAAAAGATTCCTCCCCGTCCGCCCTCGGAGGCACCGAACATCGATGTCGGCTGACGTTCGCGAAAAAAGCACGTCGATGCGCGCCAGAAGAAGATTGGATTATATACAACCCGCAGGATCATCGGATAAGCGACGGTGACGTACGATGACGAAATTCGAAAATCTAATTCGTCGATTGTGGAAGAACGTTTGATCGTGACGAAGAACGTTTTTTATCGACGATTTTTCGGATGTTCGGTCGAGTACAGTTGATTGAGCGTGATTCGTACATTTGTGGATTAAGACGATTAATGAGGAATGGAAATTATTAATTATGTTTAACATTTATTTATTTGTTTTATTTATTTATTCGTGGAGAGGAATATCGATTGAAACGATGATGATTAATGTGGATAATATTTGTATCGAGCTGAATGGATTTCGTGTGGACGAATCCATGGAAAATATAAAAATATAATTAAATGTCTATCAACCAGTCGTTGTCAAACTTTTGTTATTTCTCCGAACCATTTTTGTATTTTTGTATTTTTCAATAATCACAATATAATCTCATTAAATCCCTCAAATCAATGAGAAAAAAAATGTGATCCCTTCTGTACCTCCTAACGAGATCTTAATATTCTCTTTCAGAAAACCGCCGAAAGTATCGGGATTCAAATGTTCTCTCGGTTAATTTTATTTTCTCCTCATTATTTCAATATTTTTAACGCACGGGATTCCCCGTTGTTTCGAAGCGAAAATAAAAAGAGAACGGAAGGGCGTGTGAAAGGGACAGAGATGAGTCGCGATCAAAGGCCTCGAGAGGTGCTCTCTGCGTAATCACCTGATTTTACCGGGACGCTTCATTCCCTCATCGCGATCCTGTCCTCGACGTGCGGCGAAGCGGTATTGCAGGTAATAGTAGTAGTAGTACCAGGGCCGGCGTAAGCCCAATTGGGGGTACATCAAACTCCACTGTTAACAAATTTTCGAGCGTGAAATTCCACACTCAAAAACGCGAGGCGTTTTTTTTTTTTTTCGAATTAAATTTATTTATCTTGATTTTGAGATTTTGATATAGGTAGCCAAAAAATTCCTGGCGCGCGAGAATATCCTAAGTGGCTCGACCGAACCCAATCAGGAAATCCCGTTTTTCGAAGCGTTTTTGAGCGGTACCGAAAGAAGTATTTTACTATTAACAACAAAATTACCGCATCTTCAAAAAGACGATTTTACGTCAACGATAATTAAATCGTAGAATTCTTGGAATTTTTCGCTATTGGGGATATCAACATTTTCGATTTTTGTGAACAAAATTTTTTTGAGGAAAAATTATTCTCCGATCGCAAAATTTTTGTGGTTTTCACATACTGAAAGGAAAATAAAAAAATTGGAAGGTATCTTCGAATTTTCACACAAACAGATGAGGTGTGTACAATTTATGGCTGAATAAACGCCCTTTATCCGATTCCTATTAACGATTCGTCAGCAATAACAAATATAAATTCTGTGTGTGTAAAGTTACTTTATTCTAATTTCTTATCTCCCCTGACTGCAATCTTCAATGCTTCGAAAACACTTCAAACATATCACAATTTCACATATTCATACCCAAATGGTTAATAACCTATACATAGTTAACCTGGATTTATTGTTGGCCAAATTCATCGTGAATAATTCAAGCAGGTCTTCATCTCAAATCAAAAAATAAAAACATAACAATTACGCATAATTTTTTAATTTATAATAAATATAAATTTCCTGTTTGTAAAGTTACTTTATTCTAATTTCTTATCTCCCCTGCTCTTTACCCCCACTCTTGTCCTCCCCACACGGGTTTCACCCTTTTTCGCCGGCCCTGAGAAGTGTATTAGTATTAGTAACGACGGCGGATTCTCGGGCCTCTATCTTCCGGCGACTGACGTCATAGCCGACGATGGGGAGGAAAGCTTCAAATTATATATATAGGTATATAAAATGTATATATATATAAATAAGATGTAATGTGGTACAGTCGGCGCGGTTCGTTGCCTATATATCCCTCGTTGCAACTGTCGTCTTCGCCTAGGAACGGGAATAGTCGAGTGGTAACTGGAAATACTCGAGCATCGCTGGAAATAAGTTGGTACCCGGTGGGGTGAGACTGCGGACTCGGCACGAGTGCTTCCCCGAGACCGACGAGACGCTGCTCCAACGTCTCGTTCTTCTCAACGATCTTCAACCTTTCTTTCTATCCTTTGTGCCGCATCGAAGAAATTCTCACCGTATAACACGACGTCTCGTGCAATAAATATAAAGAGAAGAAATAAAAATGACGATGAATTTCGAAGGAATAAAAATATAAGGGATGCCGATGTTTTTCGGGTTCGCGGCATTTCCGACTTGCCCGATGTTCTATTTATCTTTTGGTACGATATCGTAACGATTATTCATGATCGAAAAAAATTGATATTACATGATTCATGGAAATAATGATAATAATAATAATAATAATGAAAATAATAAATAAATAAATGAATAGATGAGGATCCTAGATACTATGCGACTTGGAATTTGCTAGCTACTTCGCCAGAATTGAAGATATTGTCAGAATCTTCCTCCATGAGGAAATTTTTTATATCAATTATGACTTTCTGTGGTCAGTTAGACGGAAGATAAAAAAATACATTGTATAATAAAATAATAATAAGTATGATTTACATAACTTAATCATATATATATATATAAATATTTAGAGGCATATTTTTGATCCATACAAAGTCAACAAAAATGGTTAGGAAGTAATAGCAATGACGTCTGCAATTTTTTTTCTTGCGTAATCCTGAATACGTCCGATTCGCGCATCCCGCAAACTCACAATTAGTGGTAATCACCTTTTTATGCACACGGGACGATACTCGCTTCGGTCTGCCTCCCAACGATTATGGATTTCCCCACGAGTCGTTAGTTCCCCCATACGTGCTGCAGGGAATCACGTGCTTCGCGGACTCCTTCCGCATTGTTTGGCGAAAAAGCTCGAGCGAGATGGAACGAAACGTGAGTACTTGTATACAAGGTGTCCCAAAATCACACCCACAAACGAAAATCATGGATATCTGAGATCGTTTTAAGTCGCAAAAATTAGGATGGTGATTTTCTCCTTTTCGCTTCGTTTGGGAGTTGAAACGATTTTTATGATTTTAGCTCCCGTTTGTTTTAATTAGCTTTACCTTTGCGAAACTACGACTGATTTTTATCATTTAAAAAAATTGAAACAAGAATTTCTAACCGTACAAACCTGACCTACAATTTTTTTCCAATTCATTATCGAGCACGATTTTTGCTTACATTTTTTAAAATTATTTTGCCGTCATTTTATTCATAAATATATGTTATAAAGTGACATTTTTATTCACTCGATATAAAAGGTCAATTAATTCTCTACAAAACTGATTAACATATTAATTCACAGAAATTAATGGTAAAAAAGTTATTAACAAAAAAACCAAACAATATGAAATGCAAGGAATTTTTTTTTTTTTTAATACAACCTAATTAATTATGATAATTGGTCGTAGTTTGGCAAAGATAGAGCCAATTAACCAAATCAGGAGCCTAAATCAACGAAATCGTTATAATTCCTAAGCAAAGCGATAAGAAGAAAACCACCCCTTAATTATTTGGACTTAAAATGATCTCACGTACCCACGGTTTTCGTTTGGGGCGGTAATTTCGGACCACCCTGTATATAAACACCACCCTCAATGGTTGAATCGCAACCGCGTATATCGAAACGCTTTTGGCAATGGCCGCGCTCCACTCAACAATTAGCGTGGCATTGTCGTTGACGTAATCGGAAGAGCTTTTCGTCGCGACCGACACGTTGAGCCTCATGAGCTCATACAATGCACCCGACTCCCCTCCAGCGTCAAGGTAATTCTGTCAGGGTCGTGCGACCCTGAGCTTTTCACCACCGAACTCACCCACATGCGATTCCGAACGTTGAATAAAAATGATACAGATGCGTCCGAAAATAGAACATTGACGATATGCGATGCGGGATTAATTAACGGACAATTCGCGGGGTACGGAATTGAAAATCATGGGGCAAAACGGCATACCCGAGCGAGAGAAATAAAATAAAAACACAAATTACGGAAAAAACAACGAAGAACAAAATAATAAAAAGTAATAACGATCTTTCATTTGTTAGAAAATGCGTAAATGGGTCGTTCGTTATTGACAATTAATTATTTCAAGGATTATGCAGGGCGCGCGCGGGAAAAAAACGAATGGTCGGAGGCAAAATGGATCAGCGTTGAATTCGTTAATAAAATGCAATCTGGCCGGATTTTCTGAGTCAATATTTGAGTCACAGAGAAATTAGAAATGCCATCTATTTGTCGTTGGATCGACCCAATGCCAGTTGCTCCGTCAAATACATATATTTATAATTCTTATTATATAATAATAAAAATAATAATAATAATAATAATTTTAACAATAGATATATCTCCTTATCGAACCCGGCATGACTTGCTCCAGTTCAATTTTTACCCCTGACGTCAGCAATTCAATTTTCTAAAATATTTTTTCCCCGCAGAGGCAGTTCTGACCCCTGCCTCGATCGTCGTCAACCGGTCCATTTTGCCCCGGTAATCTGCGTGCGACACTGCGCAACACGGCTCGTTAATTAAGGTAACTCGGGTGGAAACGAAAAATTCACAAAGCAATGAGAAGTTTCTTCATAAATCCAAACTTCTAATGAATTTCGAATGAGCTCGAATAAAGCAACAAACAGTCACCTACATCCGCCAACCTCGTACCATGTTGGACTTTTTGTGCTATAATTAATCCATTTCAACCGAAGAAGTCGCAAATATCGTTGCGATAAGACTGCGGTAATCGCGTGGTGCATCCTCGGTAAACCCCCCCCCCATCAGCCCCCATTGCTACCCATCGGGAAATCGAAGCGTTGTAACTGCTTGCTCGAGCATACGAAAATGTGGGAAAAGGAAGGAAATAAAGCGTGGAGAAAAGTTTGATGAAGATGGAAACGTGAAGGCTTTCATCCACCATCCGGCCTCCCTCTCCCAGAATTGACGCAATATCCTGCATGGCCCCCTCGAACGACGACAATCAATGTAGGGCCCGGGCTTCTCAAATATTCTCGTTATTTCAAAATTATTTGAATCGATTCGACGATGATCGTCAGAGGACCGGTGTTAGCGCGGTGTGAGATGACCCATAAATGTATATTGTACTTCGTGAAAGTAGGCTTCATAGCCCCAGCAGGTTCAATATAGGCTTAGGTTTTTTAGACTAGTTGCTAATAATAATAATAATAACAATAATAACAATAATAACAATAATAATAATGAATTATAGTTATTATTATTATTATTATTATTATTATTATTATTATTATTATTATTATTATTATTATTATTATTATTATTATTATTATTATTATTATTATTATTATTATTATTATTATTATTATTATTATTATTATTATTATTATTATTATTATTATTATTATTATTATTATTATTATTATTATTATTATTATTATTATTATTATTATTATTATTATTATTATTATTATTATTATTATTATTATTATTATTATTATTATTATTATTATTATTATTATTATTATTATTATTATTATTATTATTATTATTATTATTATTATTATTATTATTATTATTATTATTATTATTATTATTATTATTTTTATTATTATAAAATGATAATGACTATTATAGATAGATAGTGTATGGGTATGTATTATATATGTATATCGAGAGATTTCCGATGCGCCGTAGCTGGTGCAGCCTCCGATCGGCAACGTTCCGATCGTGTGCGTCCAGCGTCAGACGGTACCCCTCGCGCGCTCGTGCAACCATCGACGTGGTCGCCGTCCCGGTCGAGCTTGAGCCTCCTCTCCTCTTCTTCTTCGAGAGCTCGTGGCCACTCCACCGCGTATCCTATCCTCCTCCCCTTGGCACGCCGGGGCGGATTTCTATTCGCGGCACAATTTCGACGATCAATGTATCGAGCGCCAGCCTCAACCCCGCTGCGGAACACAGCAGCACCCGCAAATCTTCATCCCCCACAGCTGGTCTCCTGTCTATTTATTCTCACACTCGTCGAGATGCGCGAAACGACCACCCGCGACCGACTTACACGCCGCGATTCCAATGTTGATCCAATGGCTCACACGCACTCGATCTGTGCGTCATTATCCGACTTTTTTTTAATACCCTTCCGCCATTTATTAATGTTAAAATTCTAATTATTAAAAAATAAATGTGTCAACTCAATATATCATATCAATTGTTAAATTATTTATTATTATTATTATTATTATTATTATTATTATTATTATTATTATTATTATTATTATTATTATTATTATTATTATTATTATTATTATTATTATTATTATTATTATTATTATTATTATTATTATTATTATTATTATTATTATTATTATTATTATTATTATTATTATTATTATTATTATTATTATTATTATTATTATTATTATTATTATTATTATTATTATTATTATTATTATTATTATTATTATTATTATTATTATTATTATTATTATTATTATTATTATTATTATTATTATTATTATTATTATTATTATTATTATTATTATTATTATTATTATTATTATTATTCCTATTATTATTCTTTATTCAATGCAAATTAATTATCACGGTTTTTCATTTTTAATTCAACAAAGATTGTTCCATAATTGAAATCTACATTTTCTTTTTATCATTATCTTGTGTCATTCGTACATATTTCATGATTAATGATTTCCAAGAATATTCATTCTTGCTGATTCGGCGATAAAAAAATTCATTCACTTTTTTAAATATTTCAACAGAAAATTGTGGCATAGCAAAAATCGACATTAGAAGACCTAGAATTTTTACAACGATAATAACTTTGTTCGCCTCGATTATTATTGAAGCAGCGGAATCAACGAAATTACGTCCGGAAACTGGGGATGATGACGTATCAGTGCCAGTCGACGATTAAATCGCAAATGTGATATTAAAAGCGTCGCATGAACCGTGACGACAGTAAAAAAAAAGGGTATAAGTCGTAGAGAACCGGAAAAATGTCTGAAGCTAGGAAAATGGTGGTTGTAAGGTATAGATATACAACACGGAAGAATGTATCTTCTCGAGGAGCGACGGTGTACCCAAGCCGAGCATTGAGATTACCGGAGCGAGCAACGGAGTCTCCGGTCTTGGCGCACTGGCCGGCTGCGTATTTTTCTGTGCCAATTTAGAATAAGTCATTTATTCATATGTATATATATTTTCGTTATTTTTAATAATCAAAAATTACTTGTAAAAAAAACATTTCAACGAAAATATCGGAACTCAATAACTAGAAATGGTTATTTTGGTTATTTCTCTCGGAAAAGTAATTTGTCGAATTTGCAATTGTTTTTTCGTGGCATTTCGATAGAGGTAAGGTTTGTTGTTTTTCCTTTTGGATGTTGAATTAGGTTAAAGGGTGGCGAAGAAAGAAGAACGCGGGAGATGCGGAGGATGCCGCATTGGGGCAAATTGGCGAGAAGGGGTCGAGGGCACGGACGTGCGGATTACGGACGTGCGGATTCCACAGGGATTACCACCACCTTTTTCTTTTTTCTCTCGCAATCTCACCTCCCATCTATCGCTGTTGCTTTCGTCACAGCCACCCATCGTTGCGATGCGTCAACGAGATTCCGAATTTCCGTCACGACGTGAAATACAAGATCAACCAAAATTCATTTTTTTCCCTAAACCATAATAAAACAGGTAAAAAAATAGATCGAAATTAATTTTGAATTGACCAATGAATTAGCTGAATTGGAATTTTTTTTTTAATTATTTTAATTTCTCACCGAATTAATTATTTTCGAAAGGGATAAATTATTGAAATCGTCTCAACCGTCGGACATAAGATATTCAACCAAAGTTTATTTTTTTTCTAAAACAGATCAGATATTTAAAAAAAATCCAATTTAATGTCTAGTCGATCAATAAATAACGTCAATCCGAATTCCTCAATTATTTTAATTCGTCACCGATATAATTATTCCCGAAACCGATAAATCGTTGAAATCGTCTCGATCATCGAACACAAGATATTCAGCCAAAATTCATTATTTTTTTCCAAACAGACCAGACTTTGAACAAAAAAATAAATCGTAATAAATTCCCAGTCGCTCAATTAATTACTTTAATCCGCATTTCTTAATTACTTCAATTTTCCACCGATAGAATAATTCTCGAAAGCGACAATTTGTTGGAATCGTCTCGACGAGCGAATCTCGCGTAACATCGTAACGTCGAGGTTGAGACCGTGCTACCAAGCGAGGGTGCGCTACCAGGGGAGGGTGACGGTAACGGAAGAAGAAAATGAGGAGACGCAAGAGGCGTCGCCGTGACGGTGGAAGGGATTCGTGCTTCGGTACCGGAGGCTGCACCCCGTTGCAACTAGACTCGAGCGAACACCAGCAGCAGCAGCAGCAGCAGCAGCAGCAGCAGCAGCACCTTCTCGACCTTTTTCCCACTATCCTCAATTTCTCCAAGCTCTTTCTCTTTCTCATCGCGCTATCACCTTCGAAACCGCCCTCGAACCCTCTTTTTCCTTATCCCACCTCTTTAAAACCTTTCCTCCTCCTCCCCTCCCCCATTCCTCTTCCTCCGCCCCCGAACATCACCGCCAGTTTCCTCCACCCTCTTCCCACCTCGACGGTTTCCGCATCTTCTGCAAAATCACTGCAAGAAGTTCAGTCGGTCGGTTCTGGTTCTCGTGACAAGAAACTCGTCTTGTCTCGGATGAGATAACGATAATTCACGATTTTATTTCATTCGACATTTTTATTCTAACCCCATCCGAGAATTTTTTTTATAAAATTCTTTTTAATTATTTAATTTTATTATTATTATTTGCTAAATATATATTCGTTTTTCATCGATCGGTCTGATTTATCGTTGTTGTTCCTGTTTCGAAGCTGTCCCGGAACGACGGAATTTCCGTGGAACCAAGGATATCACGTAATCGGACGAATAATCGAAGGAAGTGGATCGAAGAAATCGGAGTTTGATCGACGAACGAGTTTGTACGTTGCCGAGAAAAAAATGCGATAAGGATCGTGGAGATAAAGGAGCAAAATGGCGGAACCGAGGGAAACTCGGGATGGCCGAGTAATTACGCCATTCGCTCATCTTCACGGTTATTCGATGAACACCGGACGAGCGCTGGTTCATCTTCTTCTCATCATATGTCTTCTCGCCAACGACGCGTACGATCATTGTAGATTTCTCCGCCGACTATTGGAATTGGATTCTCGAGAAGCGAACGAGGATCAAAGCTGTCTTCGATACGTATCTGATTTGCGTAAAAAAAAAAAAAACAAGAAAATTTGTATTTGCAAAGGAAAATGGAGATCATGGTTTTGCTTTATCAAAGTCGCCATATTTGTAAATATCGATGAGTAACGGATTTGAATGATTATAGAGAGAGCTAGTTCGATTTTTGTGCACGCTGCTATGAGCATTTTAGAGGAAAGTTTCTTAGAGCGATAAGCTTCTTTTCCAGCCTAAGAGAGTTTATCTATGTATAGATTGCGATAGTGAGTTTAGTAGCGAAAAGAAATAATGCATTTTGAGGTGACTTATGATTATGTAATTAAAATATTGAATATTGACAGTGTTTCAGTGATAAGAAAAAAAAAATCAGTAATTTTTTCATTCCAAGATTATCGGCTGGGGAAATTAGTTTTTATCAATATTTATCTATGATTCACTAGAAAATCCCTAGTTTTCGAAGCTATACGCGTTTCTGAGTTAAACGAATTGCAGGCGAAGTTTGGAATTTTACGATCTACTTCCGGAAGATCCTAAATTGTACGATAAAATGAGACCCCCGAAGAAAGACGGTCAAGCAACGGTTGTGTATTTTCACGTGACAGTTATGGGTCTCGATTCCATTGACGAAACTTCGATGGTACGATTTTATTTCGATAATTAACCGAAAAAATTATTCGATGATTAATTTTTTTTAATTCCAACCAATTGTTATTGGAAAATTATTTATTTTAACTTCAGACATACGCAGCTGATATATTTTTCGCTCAAACGTGGAAGGACAATAGGCTAAGACTTCCCGAAAATATGACCTCCGAGTACAGGTACTCAAAATATAAAAAATAAAAAATAAAATAATTATTATCATTATTATTATTATGAAAAAAAAATATTTTTAAAAAATATCAGTGAATATTTGTAAATTTTAATCGACGATTGATTTATAATTGAAAAATTGTCGTATTAAAGATTGTTGGAGGTTGACTGGCTCAAACAAATGTGGAGACCGGATTCGTTCTTCAAGAACGCGAAATCCGTCACTTTTCAGACGATGACCATCCCCAATCACTATCTTTGGCTCTACAAAGACAAAACCATACTGTACATGGTCAAGTACGTACAGTTCGACCCTCACACGCGTGTCCTTCGATAGTCCAGCATTTTCTTACTCTTCAAATTTATTTACCGTCCAATCAAAGAATATAAAAATGTATTCCTAATCAATTCATATTGCCTCTTCGATGAAATTGCAATAATCATTTTCAGATTAACTCTGAAGCTCTCCTGCGCCATGAACTTTCTCATATATCCCCACGACACGCAGGAATGCAAATTACAGATGGAAAGCCGTGAGTAACCACAATTATCCACATAAAACCGTATTAATCAATCTCCTCATCCAATCTCATCAATTCCATCGACGAAAAAAATATAAAAAATCGTAATTTGCCGGAATAATTATTTGAAAAAAAAATAAAAAGGAAAATTGTGAGTGATCAGTGAAACGTGAAGAGAAGGTATAGTTTTTCTGTTATTCCGATCGTCAACGTTAAAGACGAAAGGATATTGTCGTCGAGGGTGGTTGCGGAAGCGTCGAGGGTTGATAACGGGGCGAGAGAAGAGAGTGGGAGCGAGTGAGAAACCGTTGCGGGGGGTTTTTCGACTCGAGTGAAAGTCGATAAGCCTCGAATGAAAGATGAGGCTCTTGTGAGGCTGCAGCAATGCCGCGCGGGCTCTCTTTCTCTCTCTCTCTCTCTCTTCTTCTTTCTCTCTTTTTCTCTCTCCTCGTCGCTGTCTCGCGCTCGTTGCATTGTTATGTACGCGAACGACGTGATTCGAGGCTAAACGTTTTTAGCGTTTACATCGTTTCATCGTCGTCTCGTTTAAACGCTTTACAATTTCGATAAAGAGAAAAAAAACACACACACAACTCGGTCAACAGTGTCGCACACGACGGATGAAATGATCTTCCAGTGGGATCCCGACGTGCCCCTCGTCGTCGACGAGAACATCGAGTTGCCCCAGTTGCAGCTCATCAAGAATTACACGGCTGATTGTACACAAGTTTATTCCACAGGTAATTGTGGTTAATTCAAATTTTTATTTTGTTTTAGAATTGTTGTTTTGATATTTGTGGGAATCTATTAGCTGATTGTATTTGGATATCGAAATCTAGTTCCGTGGTTTGGTTGCGACAATTTTGTAGATACATTGTGGGGGGGGGGGGGGGGGATTGGAGGAGAGTCGTCGCAATGGTGTAGTTTTCTAGTTTTCCTTTAGGTTATTCGATTCAGTGTTGGATAAAAATCGTCGAAATCATTTTTTTCGGTGTCTAGGAGCAACGAATAAATTCAGTGCTGGACCAAAATGGTTGCAATAATCTACGTATCCGTATACTAATTCTACAGTATCCGGATAGTTCGAAATGAGAGAATTATTATTCAGGTTCGATCGAAATATTGGGAAGATAATTCAGAATAAGTTTTGTTTTTTTTATCAATCCTCGGGTGTGATCGAATTATTGAAAAAATAGAAAAAGTAATAACGCATTTGTTCGACCTCCCACCATCTATGTGTGTCGCTATAGAGAGATTTATTAACCCTTACACCAAACACAGGATCATTTTGACTCTGTCATTTTCTTGTTAACAATCTTCAAAATGAATTAATTATTTTTTTATGCCTATAAATTACTCTAATCGCACTTTTCATTGATGTTAATTGATTCAACAATATTCAAAGTATATTTGAGAATTTTTTCGACCCGATCGCACGGTTGAATCCAAAATGGCGGACAGTCAAAGTTTGAGCAAGGTCAAATTGACACTGCCCGAGTTGTTAGATCGAAAAAACAGATGCCTGGTGTAAGGGTTAAAAGCCCTTGACCCAAATCTAGCCTTCCCCAAAGCCTCCCAATCGTAGAAGATACCAAAACCCCGCTCAAAACGTTCCACCCCCCCCCCCCCCACCGACGAAAGTAAATTCGTATATATTAATAAAAAATAAAAAAATTTTAAAAACGTAAATTTTCTTGCAAATCCAGGTAACTTCACCTGCCTCGAAGTGATATTCATCCTGAAACGTCGTCTCGGTTATTACCTCTTTCACACATACGTGCCGACCTGTCTGATCGTCATCATGTCTGTGAGTAAATCCGGCAATCCGCAAGACGAAACTAAAGGCTCTAACGACGATAAAGAAATATCTTTCAATAAAATAATTGATTGATCGATGAATTTTCTTTTTTTTTTAAATGAATAAACCATAAAATTTCTTTCGATAAAAAAAAGATAAACATTTTCTCATATACGAATGAAACTTTTAGTGGGTATCGTTTTGGATAAAACCCGAAGCAGCTCCAGCGAGAGTTACATTGGGGGTGACTTCGTTGCTAACTCTATCGACCCAGCATGCCAAAAGTCAAGCGTCCTTGCCTCCGGTCTCCTACCTCAAAGCCGTCGATGCTTTTATGTCGGTTTGCACGATTTTCGTGTTCATGGCCCTCATGGAATATTGCCTGGTGAACATCGTTCTCGGCGATTCCGACGCACCGGCGGCAAAACCGCCCCCGCCGCCGCAACCCGCCGCAACTTCCGGTCCGACGGAGTCCGGTAAACTCGACAAGATCTTCGATATAGCGACAAAGGTAACGCCTGGATGAAGATATTTCAACGAAAGATTCGTGCTTTCTGTGCCTCCGCGGGTTGTTTTCGTTTGGATAGAATTTTTATATATTTTGAATAGAAAAAATAACGATGATATATTTTTTTTATTCTTTCTTATCGTCGAATGTTTAATAAAAAACGGCGAAGTATTTCGACGGTACACACCTAAAACATTATGAAAAAATATTCAAATTAGATCAAGCCATCAATATTTCAGTAGAAAAATATTTTTTTCAAATTTTCTTTCCTACTATGCTAAATTTATCATTTTTGAAAGAAAAAAAAACTGCTACCGATTCCCAAAGTCTTAAGGACCCCCCGCGACCGTTCTAAATTTCTACCTACGATGGTTGAAATATCAAACCACGAAAAAAAAAAAACCAAAAAAAAATATTTTTCTAATTTTTTTGCGGCTTTTCGGAGGCTGCCGATGTGAAAAGCAACGTCGAAGATTCCCCGACGATCCATACAGCAACGTCGTCATCAACCCGCGTTTCTTCCCTCCGAGGCACAGAAGGCTCGGTTCACGACGGCGTTCAAGTTGTGATTGTTTTCACGCAGGAAAACGCAATGCTGTTATCCGGTCGATCGCAGAAATCAACGAGCGGACCTCCTCCAGGGCCGACACTGGCCCAACGTCGTAGAATGCGAGCCCTCAACATCGATCGCTTCTCACGCGTCTTCTTTCCATTTCTCTTCGCTGCACTGAACGTCACTTACTGGTGCATCTTCGCCAAGTACATATAGGATGGATAATCCGTTGTTAATAACGACGTAGGCAGAGACCGCAGCATTGAACGTTTGATTGTCGGGGATCGAGGGAAGCCTCATCGACCATGACGAGAGAAATTACGAGCGTGGGAGACGAATTAAGAATTTTTACCCCGACGAAGCTGAAGAGTTTGACTCAATTTTAAGTCTCGGAGGGTTGAAGAAATAAGAAATAATTTTTGTTGTGTTTCAACATTGATTTTCGTGTAATAATTCCGGCCAAAGATATTTATTTGAAGCGTTAAAAAAAAGGCTGGTTATTCGTTTTATTTTATTTTCATTTATTTTCTATTTCAATTTGATTCAATTGAATTTATTTTATTTTATTTCGATGGAAAAGTGTTGACCGAATTATTCGTGCTCCGACGTCGAAAGTATAGTGCATGCAATCTCGATACCGTTGACTAAACATTTGACAATTATTCTGGCCGCTGTACAGATTAAAATTTCGATTAGATCACGTACGTTAAGATTTTAGCGATAAAAAAAAAAAAAAAAAAAAAAAAAAACGATCTCGTTGTAAACGAGCGGATTTACGAGAAACAAATAAATATTGTACGATGATTGCTCGATCGCTCGTACTCTACACGACGCGATGGAGTACAAACGATAAGTGTTACATTTTTATTTGAATTCTCGATGGAAATTTGTGCGATCGAAAGATAATCGATTCGACGGTTTCGAAAAAATACAAACATTTTTCGTGCGAACTTTGTAAATTCGAATTTTCTAACGAAGACGAAGTAAAAAAAAATGGTAAAGTTCGCTTTCGATGATAATCGAAAATTGAATTAAAATGTATCGTCGGTGATGATCGTATTTGTCCAGTGCTTGATTTATTTTCCGCGATTTCCGTGAAATCGTCATTCTCGATTCGCTTCAGCAGTCCAACATGTCTATCGTAACAACAGCCTCTACGTAGGGTAATGACGACAAATTAAAAAAAAAAATTGAAAACAATTTAAAAAAGAAAAACAATTATTGCGTACACAAAAGAAACAAAAAAAAAATGATCGAAATTCGATTCGATCGTCGTTTGTCGTCCCGTCGATGCCATCAGAGCTTATAATATATTGTAAAATTAACGAACGATCGATCTCGACTTCGATACTTTGTACACTAAAAAACAAAAACAAAAAATTCAAAAAAAAAAAAAAAAAAAACCAAACAAACAATAATGATATCGTTATCAACGTAATTCATAGATATTAAAATTAATGAATTCTCGCAGGGCGTTATCGATAATGGAATCTTAACTCTTAACTATTACATAATTATAAGAATATTACGAATAAATACGTCGACGAAAAAAATTAAAAATGATGGCATCATCGAATTTTTTATTTCTCGTATTAAGCGTATAATTTTTTTTCTGTCATGTTTTTTTTTTGTGGTACGATTGATATCGTTGACGATGACAGCGCGTGCGACTCGGCCTTCCGTTTCCTCCGTGCGCTTCGTTCACGTGCTGTAGTCGTTGGCTGGAATGTTGAGCGATAGAGAGAACGAAAAAGAGAGAAAATGAGGAGAACGCGGTGACAGTTGACGAGAGAGCGACGAGGAAGAGGAGGCAATGGCACCGCGCTATCGTAACCGGGGGTTACAGAGAGATACCGTCCACCCACGCATCTCTTCCTTCCTCTCAAGCTCCACCGCTGACCACATGCTTCGCTGCCATCACACGAACTTTCCGGATCCCGATGAATTATTCAATTTTTACCATCGCTCTGTCGATAAATAATTCAGTAATATTTGAGGATTTAACGGTTACTACTGTCAAAAATTATTTAATGTCTAATTTCTTTGAATTTATTAATCTTTAAGAGTTGAAAATTATTTCTCTTCCTTCTTATTACACTCTCTCAGAGAAAAAAAGCTCACAATAATTTTAAATGAAATATTGTCGAATATTAATTCTATCAAATATTGTTGATTGAAATATTATTGAATATTGTTGAATTCGTGTCCGGCGAATAAAATCTCCAATAATAATATTATTCTTTAGATGATATATCATTGAATTCAGCAAATTCTCGGATCATTGGATGAATTAAAGAAATGGTAATTAATGCTCATTGAAAATATACCCAAAATGTATAAAACGGATTTTCGATAGTTTTTCCTGTTCACTCAAATAATTCAAGATTTTTAAATCAAAATTGCCGGACGAGTTTCGTTGTAGTTCGAGAGTCGGGAGATAAGATCATCGCTGGACCACAGAATTGGGAGCATCGATGTAAAGGTCATAACAAAGTCGGAGATATCGGTCCATACCGTACCGAAAAAATGTGCTATTCCCGGAATCTTCGTGGCTGAAGAAAATATTAAATCGAGGAAGAGATTGACGAAAATAATTTTTGTTATTAGATTCTTTTTTATTTCGTTATTTTCTCGCTTCGAGGGGCGAAAGGGGGAAAAGGGAGATGACAGGAAGAACCGAAAGAGGGCGTTGAGACAAAGAAAGGGAGAGAGAAGAAGTTAAAGGAAGAGAAATAGAGAGAGAGAGAGAGAAAGCAGTAGAGAATGCAAGTGTGCTGCATGTGTGAACACAGACCACCTACCACTCGATATAACGGGTGTCCCCAGACTCCGCCAGCTCCGAGCTACCCCATTGCTCGAATTATTTACCGAATCTCTTCCTCTCTGGCAAACGATTCCACATTTTTTTAAATATCATACATAATTTCTTTCTCCTTCAAGGGATTTTAAGATGTCGTTGATTGAACGAAAATTTTTTTGTTCCGCATATGATGGAAATAAATGTCGTCACCGTTTGTGCACTCGCGTCGCACTCGTCGTCGGTCTCGCGAGGTCCTTATTCGGGCAGTATTCTCGGCCACAAGCCAGCTTTGTTGAACGGCAACGACCGGGAGCCTCTCGAGATTGTTTATTCAAGCGGGGAATACACAACGATAAATAAATAAATTGGGGTGTTACGTGGGGAAAAGAAATTTCGACAGCTTTTAGATTCGAAGTATATAATGTTAGAAAACATTTGGCCGAAACGGAGCTCAATTGGGCTATCCAAAGAGGTTCTGCAATGATTATACAGAACTTTTAATTTCATTAAGACGTAAAGGAAATCGTTTCAACAGTTGACGTCGATTCCCAGTAAATTTGGCAGTTCCAGTTTCTAGTAATTATAAATATCACCCTAATCACCCCATTTGTGTACTTATCACATTTTCTTTTCATCTACTTGCATGGAATCCAATTGGAAATCATCACTCCATTACGTGATCGTTATTTTGAATTAAAAACATTTTTTAAATTATTTTATCAATTGTCGTTGATTAAAAAATTTTCATTGAGGATCCGATAATTCTCTGCTTTGAGCGAGCGTAATATTACGTTAGCAAGCTTTTTTAATTCTCGAATAATTATATATACTCGGGCTCCAATTTCGCCAGAAATTGTCTGATATTATGTACTTCGAATCCAAAAGCTACCAACAAGTTTGTGTTTCCGTGAGACACCGTAATATTGATACGCGACAAACAGTATATCCGAAAAGGAACTTTGATAAACTATATTCATGCTTACTTAACGTTAATCACGTAATTCCCGTTGGAGTTATCGTCCTCGTAAACGTTTTTTTTCCTTCCTCCGGCGATTGTTGCGTCATCGCCCGAGATTCGATGAGAAACCGTCGAAACTCATCGAAATTAAAAGAAAAAAAATGACAAAAAAAAATCCATCCCGTCGAAGAACGTTTCACTGCTGTGGCGATAAGTAATGATATTTCGTAAATGTGAGAAACAGATTGAACGGTTCAGTTTGGTGAATGGAAGTCGGTGTTTCGGATCAAGGCCCGGTCTGTGCGTAGGGAAATAACGTTCGTTACTATCCCTTCCCATCCGACTGTCGGGAAGCCGGCAAATACTGATAAAGGGACGATAAACTCTCCTACGAACGAGAGCACGAGGCTGGACGATGTCAATGTACCGAGAATTCAAGCATCATCGTCGGATGAAAATTTTAAATACGAATTATATTATCACAAGTACGAAATAATGATTTTTGAGAAATTCTAATTTGGAGAATAAAGAAAATAAAAGTTAATCTTGGCAGATCTTGACAGAATGGAATTTTTTATTGGGACAGCAGAAGCGCGATGATGTATCCAGCTATTTAAGAAACAAGATGTTTAAAGATCAAATTTAAAAAATGATTCTGAATTGACAAACTAAAACAAATATATAGTAGAAATAATAATAATAATAATAAAAATAATAATAATAATAATAATAAATCTGCCATTATTATTTATTATATTTATTATTATTAATTATATTTATTATTATCAGTATCAGTATTATTATTATTATTATTATAAATCTGCCATTATTATTTATTACATTTATTATTATTATTATTATTATTATTATTATTATTATTATTATTGAGAAAGGCGTATGGCGAACGAGTGAGGGTTATTATGGGCAGAGCAACGTTGGGAACTCATGCCGTCTCGAAAAACACATCTGGCAATCACTCCCCGGCATGGGGAGACCCATAAAATTTACGTCTTGGTCTCACGCGGCCTGCGGAAAAGACGGGGCGGCGTTTATTCCCCCGTACAGCATTGCTTCCCGGAAAAGCTTATACCTGATCTTGGGTTCACTTGTAGAAAGTACCGAGACTCCCTTTTCAATGAGCTTTGTCATTCGACTTCGAACAACGCTCGAAATATTCTGCTCTATTCGCTACAATCAAACTCGCATTGTAATTATTTTCACGACCAAGAAAAATAATAAAAAATAGAAATAAAAATATCAAAGCCATCTAGCCGCATTCTACGTCTTATCAGGCTCCAAAATTAATTTAGAAACACAACAATAAGACTCAAGACGTTGTTCCTCTAAAAGTAAAATACATTTTTATATCAATTCAAAAGTTAAAAAAATAACATTCAATAAATACTTACCAAAATAAATATATCAGAATTAATGAATAATAATCAAATTAAAAAAAAAAATAGAATATGAAAATTAATAAATAATTCGCAAATAAAAAGAAAAACACAAAAAAAATCTTCAACCACGTGGTTCAACCAACCCCGTCATTAAAATCAAATTTTCCAATTTTTCAAACCCATCCTCATCAATCGCAAACCCCTAAAAACATCATCAACGAAGAACAACAATTCCGCAAACGTGAATAATTCGTAGATTTGCGGATGAAAATAGAGTTTTATTTTTCTCGAAGACGGCAATACGGACTCGCCCCGGCAGGCCTCAAAGTCCCGAAGAGATTTAATCCCTCCCACCGTATGTATGGCAACCCCTCAGTTCCCCGTGCGTCCCGTGTCGACGAACTCGCCGACATTGCCGAGAGCATCGAGCAGCAGCAGCAACAGCAGCGGCACCTCCACCAGCAGCAGCAGCAGCAGCAGCAGCAACAGCGGCAGCACGAAGCAGCATCAAGCAGCACCAGTGTGCCGAGTGCTGCAGCCGCCGTCTGTAAAGCCGACTCGCTAGAGAGGCGCGTCCAATTCCTCTGTCGTCGCGTTCCCTTTTTCAACCGTACGACGCAACTCTCCTTCATTTATTTTCTTCATTCTATCAAAAGTTTCTCGTACGTTCACATCGTCATTATAATATATACGCTTTTATTCGTGGTATTAATATTATTGTTATTATTATTATTATTATTGTTTTATTATTTTTTTTTTTTTTTAACGAAGGATTTGAACATTGAAGTGGTGGAGTGTCGGGTGAGGATAGTGTTGGCGCTGGTGCGAAATCGAGGATCGACTGGTCTACGAGGGATCCGAAGATCCAAACGACACTGTAGGTTGGTACAGTAGGTTGGAACGAGATCCGTGTTTCCTCTCGGATCTCGTGGATCTTGCGCGGACCCTGAAAAACACGATATCCCTCGTCGAAGTTCTTCGAGACTTCGAGTCGTTGAGTTTTGGTGGGATAAACGAGGATATTCACGCGGTATATTCGTCGGGAGAATTTTTTTTTATTGCTTTTCTTTCCGATGGAAAAGAAATATTCGTGGGGTTTGAGATAAATGCGGTCGACGTTTGAGCCTCGGGAATATCACGTGGAATAATTGTTGGGCTTTGTAGATACGCGATGTTGATGGATATGTGTTTTGCGGACGAGTGATGGGTTTGAGACCATGCTCGACATTTTTGTGAGTGGAGAAATGGGAGGAGATGGGAGGAAAAATTGGAAGATGGATATGAGCGAATTTGCGTTTAAATGGACTTGGAATACTGTAGCGGAAATATATATTTTTTTTTTTTTTTTTTCGACTGTTATTTGGGTTGTTGAAACCAGTGACGAAATGTGAAATTTGTTTCAAATTAGGTTAAAAATTGATGAAAAATTAATTGGAGTTTAGTGGGAAATAATTTTTGAGAATTTATTGTGACGTTTGAATATTTTTCGATTTGTTTTCGCACCGAAAACAAAAAAAAAAATTCAATTCAATTATTCAACAATTCGATTAAATTATTATTATTATTCAATTTATTTTCAATTTTTTTGAAAATAAAACGATCATTTCGTCTTTCCCTCATTCAGATAAATGGAGCCAACGCGTTGAGATAAATCTCGACGAGGACGGTACGATACAGCGGACGACGGAGGAAAGAACGGTCCCGAAATCAAGATGGTCCTTCTACCGCGTTATCGCGCGGCCCTCTTAGCCGCAATTCTCATAATACTACTATCAGGTGAGTTACCAAATTCTCCACATCTTCTCATAAATCTCAGCCATCTCGTTTTGCTCAACGCTCTTTCGCCAACAAAAATTTCAAAACGACGAAAGAAATAAAATACACAAAAAACAACGAATTCAAACTCATCGTAACGAGCTGAATAATTTACCACAGTCGTCCGTAACGACGACGACGTCACTGATATTCCAAATATCAGGGACCGGAGAGGGAAAGAGAGAGAGTGAGAGAAGCTTCTCATCCGCGTTTGCTCCTACTAAGAAGAAGTGCCTTTATCCAGCCTCCGATTAGATACCGACACGACCCCTTGACCCCACCTTCCGCTTCTGCCCGCCCGAGAAGTTTATTTCGGTACCCGAAAAAAAAACCCCCATACGACCCATTGCGACCCATGCGGCGACGCCTGCGCGAGATGAGTCCGGAAAAAAAAACGAGAGCCTCAGCAAACGGTTTCCGAGAAGTCTCGAAGCTTTTCTTCGGTTCTGATTCAACGAAAAAATCCGGATGACCCTCGTGGTGGAATGAAAATGCCGACCACGCAAATTTTTCCCCAGAGACAAATCATTTCTAGAACTTTCGTTACGGTTCCACTGTAAACTTTAATTAAGGCGTTATGTCGCCTGAGATTTTTATTTAATTTTTCGGTAAAATAGTTTTCGAAATATGGGGAGGGGGAAGAATGCTCTATTTTCGCATGGTTTTTAGGATATCTTTTCAGATGTGCTATTTGACATTATGGAAAAAAATATGTTTGTATTCCACATAACGAGGCCTTTGAAATGATACCCCACATGGTACATAAAATACAAAAAAATCATTCAAGTAGCTGATTAGCCTCCGCCTTAATTTTCACATGAATATTTCCGAGGCTAAGTAGTGCAAAAGATGTATTACCTTCTCATAAGTATTCCTTTCCACAGTACAAAACCCTAATTAATGAAAAAAATAGAATGAAATAAAGTAAAAACCAATGAAAAACATTTTTGAATGAATTCGATCGAATGATTTTTCGTTGTCGAGCATAGTTGATTAGCAAAATCAATTCGATCGATAAATCCGCTGTGTTACGATTCGTCGAAGCAATTGGAAAAAGAAATTGACCGGCTCGGCTTTCATCGAACATCGTCTTTGATCATTCATCCGCGGTTGTAATTCGTTTCGAAGTTAATGAATGCAAAACGTAGACACACTTGGCAGATACAGTGAATCGCTAGTTGCGAAGCCTTAATTCATCGTAAACGAGATTATAGGCTCCACGCTTATCGTATCTACTCCGCTCGTACATTTACAATGTGCGGAAACCGGGAGAAACGTCGCAAACATCCGTTCCACTCGTTTTATAGACTCCGACGAGAGATTTTCGACCGAATGGCGCAACGCGCATTTATCATTCACGTATCTATGAATGATATACATTGTAACAATGAAATTATGATTTTTCGGTGACTGAAAAATCTTTAGCAGAGATATCTCGACTTCCTGTACAAACGCAATATTTATTGTTACATATGTTCATGCCTTTTTTGAATTTTCATTATATTATTGTTATTTTTCGTCGATCACGTATTTTGTATTCATTTTTTTAAATTAATTTCCAGATTCCGGGGATGCTCAGTACGGACGAGAACAGAGGATCGGTGCGAGGGGTGAGATACCGGAAATAAAATTGAATAATTTATCTTCGTAGTTTTTGCGCGGGATTTTCTTCAAACAGAGGGAAAAAATAATTGAACATTATTAATGAAAATGTATTGATGTCAGGTCCTCATGGAAAACGGCGACATCCTTGCGAGCAGAGTTCGTGTTATCCAGCGACTGGAAATCTTTTGATCGGAAGAAAGGATCGTTTGTCCGCCACGTCAACGTGCGGTCTTCGCGAACCCGAAAGATACTGCATAGTATCTCACTTGAAGGATCGTTACAAATGTTTCTTCTGTGACGCTAGTTTGCCCAAACAGCAGCACAATATAACGAATATCGTTAGTGGGTGAGTCTTTGATTCGCTATAAAAATTTTGAAAAAAAATCACACTCTGGCAATTTATCTGCTTTTACGACGAACAAATGGCAAAATCGTATTTATCGTTATCAATACTACAATAATTGAATTACAGATACGCGAAAAAAACGTGGTGGCAAGCTGAAAACGGAGTCGAAAACGTCACGATATCGTTCGATCTCGAAGCCGAATTTCACTTCACTCACTTGATAATACGTTTTCAAACTTTTCGTCCAGCGGCCATGCTCATCGAACGTTCCCACGATTTCGGCAAAACCTGGCAGGTTTATCGTTACTTCGCTTACAACTGCGAACAATCGTTTCCCGGAATACCGACTCACACGCCAAAAAAATTGACCGACGTCATATGCGAATCTCGTTATTCCAACGTCGCACCATCGTCCGACGGTGAAATAATATTTCGCGTATTACCGCCGAATCTTAAATTCGTCATTGACAATCCTTATTCCAAGGAAGTTCAAAATCTCATGAAAATGACGAATTTGCGTATCAATTTCACGCGTTTGCACACACTCGGGGATGATTTGCTCGACAATCACGCCGAGATTCGAGAAAAATATTATTACGCCGTCAACGACATGATTATACGAGGTTCTTGCTCGTGTTACGGTCACGCTTCCGCCTGTCTCGCGCTTCCCGGTGTCACCAACGAGGACGAAATGGTTCACGGTCGTTGCGAATGCACTCACAACACCAAAGGTCTCAATTGCGAAAATTGTCAAGATCTTTACAACGACGGACCGTGGAAACCGGCCGTTGGAAAACAAACGAACGCTTGCAGACCGTGCAATTGCAATCAACACGCGACTTCTTGTCACTTCGACGAAGCCGTTTACGAACGTTCCGGACGCGTTTCCGGTGGTGTTTGCGACGATTGTCAACACAATACGCGTGGAAAAAATTGCGAACAATGCAAACCGTTCTATTATCACGACGTCAATAGAAATTTGACGGATCCGAATGTTTGTTTGGGTAAGATGAATTATTTTACATCCACCGAATCACGGTTTAACCGTCGTTTTTTGGGGGGTAACGAACGTCGATTAGGGTTCTTGTTTTATTTCTAAATGCTATTTATGATTACTGTCACTGTTTTTACTCATACTAGCACTATTATTATTATTACGGCTATTACTGACAGTAGTACTGCTATTATTGTCACGACTATTACTGACAGTTACTGTAACAATTTAGTAACTTTAGCAAATTATTATTATCACGACTATTACTGTTACTACAACAATTATTATTATTGCTACTATCTTTATAACTATTGTTATTACAACTACGATTATTATTCTTATTTAGTTACTAATACTACGATTAGTTTTACTATAACTGGCACTTTCTATTAATAGTATTCTAATACTACTATTTATAATTATCTATTAACATTGATATTATTATTATGATTATTATTATGATTATTATTATGATTATTATTATTATTATTATTATTATTATTATTATTATTATTATTATTATTATTATTAATATTATTATTATTATTATTATTATTATTATTATTATTATTATTATTATTATTATTATTATTATTATTATTATTTTTATTGTTATATTAATTATTACCGTTCTTTTTGTTATTGACTATTTATTTATTCATTTTCTTTTGTAGCCTGCGACTGTGATCCGGTTGGTTCCCTGGACGACGGCATATGCGACGCGAAAACCGACGTACTTACCGGCGAGGAATCCGGACGTTGTCACTGCAAAACCAACGTCGAGGGTCGTCGTTGCGATACTTGTAAAAATGGTTTCTGGAATTTCGATCCGAACAATCCCGACGGATGTGAAGGTACATTTTTATCATCGTTCAACGTCTTTCAACCATTATCGTTATAATTTTTATCGTTATTTTTACTCTACGAATAATAAAATCGAAAAAAAAAAACGTCATGAAATAATCAATTTTTCCATCAACGAAAAATTGTGTATCATTAATTTTTTTCTTCAATCGACAGCTTGTACCTGCAATGCTCTCGGTACGATCGACAAACAGGGATGCAACATGGTCACCGGCGAATGCACGTGCAAGCGTTACGTAACCGCCCGGGACTGCAATCAGTGTTTGCCGCAATATTGGGGTCTGTCGGACGATCGGGACGGTTGCAAGCCGTGCGATTGCGATCCCGGCGGTTCTTACGAGGCAACTTGCGACGCGGTTACGGGACAGTGTCGCTGCAGACCCCACGTGGGTGGCAGAACGTGCGATCAACCCGAACAAAGCTACTACACGGGAGCCATCGATTTTTTGATTTACGAAGGAGAATTGTCGAGAGGCAGCGATGTAAGTCAAAATTCTTCCGCAAACACAAAAATTATTTTATTCTTTGATATCAGATTTTTTTTTTTTTCAATTCTGATTTTTTTTTTTTAATGCCAAATAAATTATTAAGTGTGCCAAGTACTTTCTAATTCATCGGTGAGTGTCTGCGTTTCCCAAATATTCGATTAAGGATTCGAGAAAAAATTATATAATAGAAATTAAAATAATAATAAAATAATTAATTGAATAATATATATTTTTAATAATAATATTTTATTCTCGTAATAATTTTATAATTTTTTGTTCTAACTTTACACTAATAATAAAATAGTATTTTATATAATAATATAAAATATTCAATCTAATAGTAATTTTAACAATATTCAATTATAATATTCAAAAATAATAAATAAAATATTTTATTTAAAAAAAAAATTAACTGTATCGACACAAATATATGTGTATTATTTTCTTTCTATCACAGAATTGTCAAGTAGTGATAAGAGAGCCCTACAGAGACGGTCGGCCGAACACGTGGACCGGCACCGGATTTATGAAAGCCTTCGAAGGCGCGACGATGAATTTCAGCATAAACGACATTCGCCGATCGATGTGGTACGACGTTGTTCTGCGTTATGAGTCCCTGCATCCCGGAACATGGGAAAACGTCGAGATAATGGTCGAAAGAGACGGTCCGGTCGATCCCGACGGTCCTTGCGCCGACGCGCGTCCCGAGGACGATCATTTGTGGATGCAATTGCCACAAAATTCACGCAGCGCCGTAGCAGATCCGGCGATTTGTCTCGAGGCCGGAAAAGATTACAAAATTATTTTGCAATTCCGCAAGTTCGACGGACAAGTCGATACTCCAACCGCGTCGATCCTCGTCGATTCCGTAAGTCAACGAGAAAAATATCTCCGCTCGGTTGTTAATAATATTATCAACGCAACGATTATCATAGTGGGTGTGAAAAAATATCCAATGATTTAGAAGAACAGTAAAATGTATAGCAATTGTTTCTATTGTTGTGACAATTGATAGAAATAATAGAAATACAAGATAAGGAAAAATATTATATAAATAGAGTTTAATGAAGGATGATAATAATAATAACGATTATTATTATCGTTATAATTATTAAATTATGATTTTTGATTACATTTCATTAATATTATATTCGCAATTATCATTTTTATTTATTTTGAATTTGAATAATGATATGTATAATTAATATAATAGTATTTCCAATAATAATAATAATAATAATAATAATAATAATAATAATAATAATAATAATAATAATAATAATAATAATAATCATATTAAACATATTACTATTCGAATTCGAAATGTATAAAAATAATAATTGCGAATATAGTATGATACTAATAATAATAATAATAATTATTATTATTATTATTATTATTATTATTATTATTATTATTATTATTATTATTATTATTATTATTATTATTATTATTATTATTATTATTATTATTATTATTATTATTATTATTATTATTATTATTATTATTATTATTATTATTATTATTATTATTATTATTATTATTATTATTATTATTATTATTATTATTATATAATATAATATTAAATATATAATAATGATAATAATAATAATAATTATTATTATTATTATTCATTATTGATATTATTACTATTGCTGTTTCTTTCATTATCGTTGCTAATCTTATCATGGTTTCTTTTCATTCGTAGATCGTTTTGAAACCAAGAATCGAATCCATTCCCTGGTTCACCGGTTCCGGTCCCGGACAATTGCGTCGTCAGGAATACGAGAGAAATCGTTGTAACGAGATATTCAACGACGTTGGACGTTACAGCACTCAGGAGGCTCATATATGCGACAAGTATCGCAACAGTATCGGTTATTACGTCTTCGACGGTGCCCACTGCAAGTATCTCCATAAAAAATAATCCCCGTAGAAAAATATCCTCAAAATAAAATATAAAACAAAATTATTCTTCCCCATTCAACGTCGTCTTTTGTTATAAATTTGTTTGTGTAATTGGATAAATTTTTCTTTTCCATTTAGCTTGTCGTTGCAACCAGACCGGTTCTCACAGTCTTCTCTGCGAAAACTACGGCGGCACTTGTCCGTGCAAAACCAACGTCGTCGGTCGTCGTTGCGATCATTGCGCACCGGGTACTTACGGTTTCGGACCCGAAGGTTGCGTCGCTTGCGACTGCAACGCCGTCGGTGCACTCGACAATTTTTGCGATCCCGAAACCGGTCGTTGCAAATGCCGACCCAACACTTACGGACGCAATTGCGGCGAGTGCGATCCCGGATTTTGGAATTTCCCGCATTGCAAGAGATGCGAGTGCAACGGACACGCTGAGAGTTGCGATTCGCGAACGGGGGCTTGTATAAATTGTCGGGATTACACGACCGGGCACAATTGCGATCGTTGCGTCGAAACGTTTTACGGAGATCCTCGAATTGGCGTTAATATACCATGCAGAGCTTGTCCATGTCCAGGTAAATGAGAAAAACACGATGAATCTTTCACGTATTCATGTGATTATTATTTTAGTGGATGGGGAACAAAATCTTATAATTAAAAAAGAGCAAAATTTGTAATAATTATTATTATTGTTATTCCGATTATTAAGAATAATGAAAATAGAAAGTAAATAGAATATAATAGAAAATGATAATAATAATAACATACAATTATCATACCAATACTGAGTATACTAATTAGTATTACATTATCATTGTTATTATTAATAATAATATAATAATAATAATAATATTATTACTATTATTATTATTAGTAATAATATAATAATAATAATAATAATAATAATATTACTATTATTATTATTAGTAATAATATAATAATAATAATAATAATAATAATATTATTACTATTATTATTATTATTATTAATAATAATAATAATAATATTATTACTATTATTATTATATTATTATTATTATTATTATTATTATTAATAATAATATTATTACTATTATTATTATTATTATTATTAATAATAATAATAATAATATTATTACTATTATTATTATTATTATTAATAATAATAATATATATATAATAAATATAATAATAATAATAATAATAATCATTGTTATTATTATTATTATTATTATTATTATTAAATTTTTATTTCTTTATTACATTCTATTACTGGTATATTATTCATTATTATTTTTATTTATTTTAAATTTGAATAATAATAAATAATATTGAATATAATATGTATAATATTAATAGTATTTACGATAATAATAATATATAATACTAATTAGTATAATTATTATTGGTATCATAATTCTATAATTATATAAATAATTGTAATTTATAACTATAAACATTTATTGCAGGAGAAAAATATCATCATTATGATTATTATACTCTGAGAAATAATAATAAGAACAATATTATTATTTTTCACTGACAATAATTATTTATAATCATAAATTAGCATAATTTCCATATTTATATTTATTTTTCAATTCACACTTTATCAGGAACCATCGATTCCGGTCATTCCTACGCCGACAGTTGCTCGCTCGATCCCGTAACTCACGACGTAATCTGCGAGTGTTACGAGGGTTACACGGGTCCGCGTTGCGAATCCTGCGCCGAGAATTACTTCGGCAATCCCGAAGAGCCGAAATCCGGATGTTCGTTGTGCGATTGCAGCAACAACACCGATCTCGCGAGACCCGGAAATTGCGATCCCCGAACCGGACGTTGCCTCCAGTGTCTCCACGACACCGACGGATCCAATTGTCAAGTCTGCAAATCCGGTTTTTACGGCAACGCGTTGGAAAAGAATTGTCAAGATTGCATGTGCAACGTTTTGGGAACTGACGCGAGCGCGGGATCGTGCGATCATCGTAACGGTCAGTGTCCGTGTTTGCCCCACGTTATCGGACGTCACTGCGACGCGTGCGAGGAGAATCATTGGAAAATTGCGAGTGGCGAAGGTTGCGATCCATGCGAGTGCGATGCCGTTGGAAGCAGATCAGATCGGTGAGTGTTTTGAATTCTTTTTTTTTTTTTTATATCGTACGATTATTGGATCGTTGATCGTCGATTGGTCTTCATATGCGACCGAACGACTTTGATAATACTATAGGGAAAACGCTGCAATGTTGAGAGAAGTAATGAACGAGTCTGGTTACTTCGTGAGGGAATTCGCGCATTTCGGCGTTTATTACATCTAATTCTTTTCATTCTTCCATTCTGATCGGTTGAATTAATTCGAAAAAAATGTAATTAAATGCCAAAGCTTTCTATAAAAAAAATATAATTTTCAGGAAATTAAACCATCTTCAATAAACAATACTCCCCCGTTTCAATCTAAAATAGAAATGTCACATTCAATCACGAAATTCGATAGAACACCTCATCATTCCCCTAATTACGATTTTTCAAAAATTTCTCGATGACTTTCTCGTCACTATGATTTTCTCGAACAATCCCCATAATTCAATCCCATTGATTAATTCAATTTTTCTCCCGTTATTTCCATCGTAGATGCAATCCGTTCGACGGTACGTGCGATTGCCGACCGGGTTTCGGTGGTCGTCGTTGCAACGAGTGCCAAGCCAATTATTGGGGCAATCCGAACGTCGAGTGCCGTCCTTGCGAGTGCGACGACATCGGTTCGTCCAGTTCCCAATGCGATCGCGATACCGGAATTTGCGTGTGTCACAAAGGCATCGGTGGTGACAAATGCGATCAGTGCGATCGCAGTTACATCGGCAATGCCCCCAATTGCAGTCCTTGCGGCGAATGTTTCGACAATTGGGATTTAATTCTCGATGGTTTGCGCAACACGACTAATCTCGTCATCGACGAAGCTTCGAGAATACAAAAAGTCGGCACTACCGGTGTTTACAGCGAGCAATTCGACAACATGGTGGATAATTTGGATCAAGTTCGCGGTTTGATAAGCAGTACTTTGGTGAGAAGTCAAGATCTCGACGAATTGAACGAATTGGCCGATGATTTGTCCGCCAATGTCACGGAATCATCGAAATTGCTCGAAGAAGTTGACAATCAATTGGAAAACGTTCGAGGACGCGTAACATTGTCCGACACGACTCACAAAGGATTGAAAAATCGTACGAACAATCTTCACGAACGCGCGTCGAAACTGAGCGAAGACGCTACGAGACTTCAAGAAGCCAATGTTCAAGGAGCGTTGAACGTTACGCAACAAATGGCCGAACAATCTCGTCAAGCGGAAAAAATGGCCAACGAAACGACGAATGTTCTCGCCGATGCCGAGAGATATCGCAAACACACGGAAACTTTGCTCGCGAAGAACAGCGATGTCGTTAACGAAGCTCAGGATCGTAGCAAGGATTCGTTGAACAAGATCGAACAAAAGATTCGATCTTTTGCCAGGGTCATGCCGAGTTTGAATCACGGCATGTGCGGCGATAATGTGACCGATTGCAGCGACATTTGTGGGGGTGCGGGATGCGGTTCTTGCGGAGGATTGTCGTGCGATGCCGGAGCGATAACCAAAGCCAATCAAGCTCTGGATGTTGCCAAGGAACAAGCGGCGAAAATAAAATCTCACAAGGATGAAGCCGAACAGCTGTTACGTAATGTAAGTATCGTCTTTATACTGTTTGATCGGGTTCAACATTTTTTTCTCAAATTTTATTTATTTCTGCCAAACACGTTTTTTTTTTAATTTGTTGTGTTCAGCAAGTTTGTTTACATTTACGGTTGTGAGTAAATATTGATTGTGGACAATAATTGGACAAAGGCTAAAGTGAAATAAAATAATTAATAATAATTATAATAATATAATAACAATAATAATGATAATAATAATATAATAATAATAATAATAATAATATAATAACAATAATAATAATAATTATTATAATAATTATAATTATTATTAAATAATATATTAATAATGATAATAATAATAATAATAATAATAATAATTATTATTATTATTATCATTTTATGATATAATAATAATATTATATATATAATGATCATGATATAATAATATAATAATAATAATAATAATAATAATTACGATATCACCTATAATTATTATTATTATTATTATTGTATGAAAGGCTTTGAACAAAATTATTTGACAATTATTCGATTTTGAATTTCTTGGTGCACGAAAAGTGAGGGGAAAAAGCGAAACTGAATGATTTCATTAATTTAGCTTCGAACAAAATTTATTATAAAAATGTTGTTCGTTCGATAGATGCTGGATACGAAGCAAGACGCGACGGCAGCTCGTGGAAATGCTCAGGACGCGTTCAACGCCGCTTGGGACGCGAGAAATCGTTCGGACGCGGTTGCGAAAGCCGTTACGGACGTGACCGAAAGGATTCTGACGATTTTGAACGAGGAACAACCGACACCGGCCATGGTCAGAGATCTGGCCGAAGAGGTATTGAGCAAAAATATTCACTTGCATCCGGACGAGATCCAACAACTGGCCAACAGAATAAAAGGCATCGTGGGTTCGCTCACGGATTCCGATATAATTTTGTCGGAAACGGCCGATGACAGGCGAAACGCTCACGAATTGGAGGAACGAGCTAAACGCGCTAAGGAAGTTGCTATCGAGAAACAGAATCAAGCGGGCAAGGTGAGCTTAAAATTTAAGGATAATTATAAAAAAAACAAAAATCGTTTATAAAATATTTTATTAAATTTCAATTTAAGTGATTGAATATTTAGTAAAACATTTAATTCGATTTAACAATTATTTTTTAGAAAATCCTAACAAATTTATGATTCTCATTTGAAATATATCATTTCAAAACGTAAATATTTTTTTAAAAAACCTCTTTTCTAAAAAAAAAAATGGAACAAAATTAATCGGAACAATCAATCCCATTTCCGCAGGTTGTCGAATTATTGAGCGAAACCCAAACGGCCCAGGATTCTGCACAATCGGCGATCGACCAAGCCGAGCGCGACATCGCCCTATCAGAAAAAGATCTGAAAGACATAATCGAGGTGACGAAAGAGGCGCAGAAGAAGGCTCTGAACACAACGGCATCGGTGGATTCTCTCGACGCTCGCCTCAAGGATCTTCAAGCGAAATCGGCGAAGAACAATTTCGTTCTCAACCAAGAAATCCGCGGAAGTCTGCGAAACGTCGGGGACGATGCCAAAGCCGTTCGAGACAAGAGTCAACGTTTGGGAGTCGAGTACAGAAGAGCCGGCGATTCGTTGAATTATCGCGTTACCAAAAGCAAGGACGACATTCAACGGGCCAAAAAATTATTGCAAAGAGCTTCGGAATTGGGAGCCGACACGTCGACGAAATTCAAGGATCTCGATGGCATGGAAAGCGTCTACAGAGACAACGACAAACTTCTCGGCAATCTGATGAAGGAAGTCGATCAACTTACCAACGAGATGGAATTGCATCTCGCCGAGATCGAACACAAATCTAAAGTCTATCGAGACTGTACGACTTAACGAACCAAAAGTAAAACGCAAACAACGAAAAAATTGTTCGTTGTGGATTGAAAAAAATGGGATGGTCCTGGTATGACTCGCCACTGTCTGACTCGGTGCAGTCTGATTCGCCACAGTTCGACCCGGCTCAGTTTGACCCGGCTCAGTTTGACTCGGCTCAGTTTGACCCGGCTCAGTTTGACCCGACTCAGTTTGACTCGGCTCAGTTTGACCCGGCTCAGTTTGACTCGGCTCAGTTTGACCCGGCTCAGTTTGACCCGGCTCAGTTTGACCCGGCACAGTTTGACCCGGCACAGTTTTACCCGGCTCAGTTTGACCCGGCTCAGTTTGACCCGGCTCAGTTTGACCCGGCTCAGTTTGACTCGGCTCAGTTTGACCCGGCACAGTTTGACTCCACGAATCTCTCAAATTCGCGGAGTCAAACTGTGTCGAGTCAGACAGTGGCGAGGCATACCGAGACCATCCCGAAAAAAAATGAGAGAGCGGGTTTTCGACATTTTTTTTTCTCATGACAAAGAATTCCCGCGCCTGCGGCAACTTAACATTGCGAAGCCTTCAACGGTAAAAGAAAAGAAGAAAATTATTATTAAAAAAAAAAACAAAAAGTGCCATAATTCGAAATCGGGTTTTACGACTCGGCCTCGAGACTTCGAGCCGAAGATTATAATCGCGCACACACGCAAAACATCTGTAAATAAATACAGTAAGATTACACGAAGTTCTGTGTCGTATTACACTTCGATAAAAAAAATTCTCGATTGTCATTTCTTCGTTTTTTTTTGTAAGAAGAAAAATGCATTAGCGTTTAGTTTGATTAAGCAGCGAGGCGTGAGTATGAGAGTAGGATCGAAGGAAAATCTCTCTTGCTTGAAAATATCACGATTGATATTTTTTCGAACATCGATCGATATTCATCGAATTTTAAGAAGAAGAAAAAAAGAAAAGAAACTAAATAAAGATGAAAAGAAAATTGCAATAATTTTAAAATACGCTTCGACCAAACCTTTTTTTAATCTTATATATTTCATACGTTGTTACAATTTGTACGAACAATTTACACACATATATATAAATGAATAAATAAACAAATATATATATAGTATAAAATGTGTTACCGAGCGAATAAAAGATTAAACAAAAAGCGGATAGAAAAAATAAGGGAAGAATAAATTTTCGTGGATTCGATGGTCTTCGTTCGTTGAAGCGGAGAAATTGACGGTTACCGAGATACGGTCGATAAACAGGAAGCGAGATACCACGATGGTGATAACACGTCTATTCAAAAACGAAATTCTCAAAATACACAATAACTGCACTGTTATTACTTTTTTTTATCATCAATACCGCGATTATTCTTCTTACTTTTTTCTCCTTTGAACATGCACTTACGTTTTCAAACCTATAAGTCTTCGACGAGATAAGACGAATCCACGAATCGACAGAATAAATTCCTTATTTCGCGTAGAAAAAAAAACACGAAGAACCGAAAAGTCTCGTCTGAATCTTGGTTGTGCAGTAAAGGCATAGAATATCTCTCCAGAGACATTATCTCTCCATAATAATTGTTTTTTTTTGTAATTGTTAACCCATTCCCGTTCCATTGAGTGGAATCCACCCGTCGATAAACCGACGACCGTTAATTTTTGTTTCCGTTTTCATCTTTTTACTAACCAACTAACTAACTAACTAACTAACTAACTAACTAACTAACTAACTAACTAACCAACTTACTAACTAATATTTTTAAAGGTACAAGAAAAATAAACGACAAAAACCGTAAATCGTTGAATAACGATAATTCAGGGTCGTACGAATTAAAAACGCCATGACTCCGAAGGGATGCAGACTCTTGACGAGAATTTCCTTGTAAAGGTACTGCACACATCCTCCCTCCGTCCTCGGATCCTCGTCCCTTTCGCATAACAATATTCATCCACGCATACACGACCGAGCAAACATTCGAGGGTCTCGAAGTTGCGTATTCGTGAATGGTGAGCTCTGTTGAATTCAAATGGGCTGTAAGAATGTGTGGCGTGCGACAAGCCCGAAGGGTTCCGAAGCACAAAGCCGTTCATTCAAACTTTTCTTTCGGTGGTTCTCAAACGTCTGGCTCTTGTCGACATAGTCAACCGGGTAACAATCGACCAAACATCGCCAACGAACCCATCTTCACGTGGTTCAAGGCTGCATAAACAAATACGAACGTTGTACAAAACGTTGTATCTATTCTCAGACTATCGTCATCGACATTTTTTTTTTTTTCATTTGATATTCTTTCGACGTTTCTTCGGTCTGTAAAATATTCCATACAGAATAAAATTGAGAAAAGAAAGAACAACAAGGAAGGGAAAATAATGAGAAACGTGGAATGTTTCGAGCTCGTGGCATAATCGATCGACGTTGCTCTTCGAATTTTACATTCGGCGATGAACAGTGGATTGGGAGTCGCTGGTTTGTTCGGGATATCGGACTTTGCGCGTGCTGCGTCGGCCCGAGAGAGACTGAAGATATTCACTATCGCTCACGTGTGTGTGTGTGTGTGTGTGTGGTTGTGGGTGTATGGATCGTTTTATTGGTAAATTCGATTGGGCACGATTCGCGTGGTTTATGTGGTTTTGAGAAAATGTTTGGGGGATTTTGGGAGCGATGTCAGGTCACGTGATTTTTTGGTTCCGGAAGATTTTGTTGAAGGTAGGAACAATTTTACCAGGAAATAGACTTGTGACGTCGCTAGCTGAGACTGGGTATAAATTGATGCGAGTTGGTTTTTTTTTTAATTTGACTGATACATATATGTATCGATCGATCGAAGGAAGAAAAATACAATGAATAATCAATTTTTTGACGATTAATAATTTGATAATTCTGCCTGGGCCGCTCAGTGCCCCGACGCTTCCTCATATGCAGATGAATATCAAAAAATTTGACCGGAGAAATAAATAAAACACAATGAAATAAATTTTAAAAAATATTATTTTCCCCGAGAATCAAGAATGGTGTGAACAAAGTGACGTTATCACAATAATTGAAAAATCGCATTCGACAATATCGTAAATGTAGCGAAGAAAAAATGAATTAGATCCGTCGATTAATACGCCACTTTATAAATCATGCAAGTCAAAGATTCATAATTAGCATACACTTATCGCTCCTCTCTTGCCAAGTTGACCCATAAATACGAACGAATTTTTTTTCTTTCTTTTCGCACCGCACATACACAGCTCGCGAATAGTTACAACAGTCGCGATTGATCGTCGAGTTCCGAGGAAATCAGTGATTAGGCCGGAAGTGATGAAATTTTTCGTATCATCGATTCGCGATAAAAACAATTTCAAAGAAAGAAATTTTCGGTTGTAATTGTGGCCACTGTAAAATACGGAAGCCATATTTACGAGACTAGGTGGGGGTAAGTAAAAAGTTTTCGACCGGCGAATAGAAGAAAGGCAGAGGAAAAAAAACTGGGACGAGATATGAGTTAGGTAAAAATGAATTTCTATTCTGAGAAAATAAACATACGAGCGTGCTACGAGGGAGGAAAAAGAGGAAAGAGAGAAAAAGAGAGAGAGAGATGCAGAGGAAAAAAAAGAGAGAGAGAGTAAAAAAAAGAAAAAGAGCGCAAAGACAGAGAGAGACAGAGAGCAGCCATCCGGTAGGAAACTCATTGCCACGGTCAGAGATAAAAATCGGTCTGTTAGGCCTGTGTGTACACAGCTTGATTAGGCAGCATCCCCGCGCCGTCTCTATCTGCTCGGCGGGAACCGAAACATTTATTTACTCACTGGCTTACCCCGACCGCCGTCATCCCCCCTCCCAAAAATATCTCTCACGTTTCACCACGTTCATAACATGGTTCACATTATGGTGTCTATAACGTTTCTTTTTTACCCTAACGGAATAAAAACAAAAGAAGTAATATTATTTTTCGTCGGAGCCAAAACAAGGTCTTCGCTCGGACGATACTAATCCATTAACCCTTGACGGCCAGACTAGCGAATAATATCACGACCGTCACACTGGGTGGATTCCGCCCAGTCAGTTTTTAAAAAATGATTGTGGACAAACTATCCGTCCGAAGGGGTTACAAAAAATTATAGAACGTGGTTTAAACATTTCAGATGATGCAGGAAAAGTTTATTGGTAAGAAATAAAATAGTGACACGTTGATAAAAATTCTTAGAGGGATGAAAACGGAAACATGAACGGTTGGTCGTCGTTTGATCGGCGGACGGATTCCACCCAGTGTGACGGTGAAGGGTTGATTATTGATGGCAGCAACATATCCAGAATAATCGAAATAATTTTTTTGTCCAACCCCCGTTGAAAACGCGCCGTTTCACGCATGTGCTAGGGGCTCAAAGTGGCCAATGCCAGCCCAGAGACGGTTTGATCGTTTCGTTAAAATGTTTTTCGCATGAAAAACTTGTGTTCGAACATGAATAACCATTTTCCTTCGTCATTACCTACGTCGAGGCTTATCAGTAGGTTAGGAAGACTCGTTGTTGCGGCGAGTTTTGGATTTCACGACAAAAATTTACAGAAGTCATTGCTTGTACTTTCTAACATGTATTGCTACGTTTTGTCAGTTCAATAATATAAATAAATAAAATAATGTAATGTTATAAAATTATTATTTTAATTATTATTATTATTATTATTATTTGGGTGATTTGAGCTTTGGCGACGGAAGACCACAATAATAATAATAATATTATTATTATTATAATCATTATTATTTCTGTTATCATTAGTATCAATATAACAAACGAATGAAGGGAAAAATAATGATAAGATTATTATAATTGATAAATAAAACGTCAATCATCAATTTAACGAGTTCCATAAACTCAGTCCTAATAGTACAACCACAATTCGTTAGCGAACCGGCTGTCATTTTTCCGCCATTTAAATTGCCCCCGGGGGCGGGCCAGCGGGCCGGGATACGACAGGCGGGGGGGGGGGGGGGCACAATGCCACTACCTCATTATAATCCATCACATCCACGGCATCTTGCAATCCGGTGGAGCAACCACAATTCCCCATCCCCTATGGATATAATTCAAACGAATGAACCCGACGAAGGCCGAAATCCGAGATTTCGCATCAACGACGAGGCGAGAAGCCAGTAAGCCGGAAGACTCCTTCGTCACATTGTTCGGAACAAAAAAAATTACGCAAAACGTTTTACGCCAACCCCTCTCGCCTTGCGTCCCGCCCCGGATATGCCCCGGCCCGACGGTTCGGATTGTCCCGTAAGCAGCTTTTGCCTCGGTACCGCGGGGATAATAATAATCATAAAAATAATAATAATAATAAGAACGGAACAAGAAAAAAAAAAAGTGTGCCATTTTAGACCGATGTTTGGGACGATTGTTCGGCGCCGTTCGGGGTCTCACCGACCCTCCGCGGTTGGGGATGCCAGCTGCCCCCGGATTGCGGCCTTCCAGTTGAACCATCCCCGCCAATCCCAACGCGCGAAGATCCCCGGTCGTCGTCGTGGTCGTCGTCGTCGTTGCACCTTTCGGCAACGCGCGGGTAAACATCGGACACGTGGAATAGAAGAATCGGGGGAAGGAAAAGACCGGCCCGAGAGGGAGCGCAATCCGAACGAGCCGGTCAGAGCTTGCCCGAACTCGCGACGACGAAACGAAGAGTGTGATTGTGTGTGTTTGTGCGTGTTTGTGCGTGTGTGTGTTTTTTTTCCTTCTTCCACTGGCTTCATCGGCAGTCGGAAAGGATTCGGGAACGTATGAGGTAGTCGTGCTCCAAGTGCTTGTAATTAAAACTTAACTACTGTGAATAGTGATAGTAATAATAATTCTATTCCTTTTTTAAATTCTTCCTTTAGAAGAATAATTATTGGAATTATTTAATTGAATTTTAAATTCAATAATAATAATAATAATAATATTAATAATTATTATTATAATAATAATAATTCGTTTCTCATTTTTATCTCTCGAAAAACAGCTTATTCAATAACTGAATTCAAGAATGACAGAAAATACGTTCTACGATAAAAAAAAAGCTTCCAGTCTGTGATAAGCCCGAAATCGAAGAACCGAATCATTCATCGAAGCGGCAATGTTTGATTGTGACGAATTCAAGTAAAAAATGATTTCGGGGTCACGAGAAAAAAGAAGAGAAATAAAATTGTGAAAGTGATTTCCCGGAACATTTTCCGGCTAACGTGCCCTCGCGGTCTCGACACCCTGCCGCACGACGTTATCCACGAGGATGTGGTGAGCGCGTGCAGATGACGAAGAAGAGCGGGGGAAATAAGAGACGAGAAGGCCCTCGCGAGCGTTGGCAGAAGAGGGAGCAAAAGTAAAGGCGTAAGTTAATTCGAGTAGCGTAGATAAGAAGCTGTGCGCGGTGTACCAGTGCGAGACGTGAAGGAAACACGCGAGTCGTTGCCTCGACGGACTTTGGAGAACCATACGAACTTCACTCCCTCGTCTCTTTACGTCGGAAGACGTCAGCGTTCGTTCACCCCTTTCGAAAAAAAAAATCGCAAAACTATTAATAAAACAGAAAAAAAAATCATTCTCAAATAATAAATTTGAAAAAAAATGATTGATTAATTATTTAAGTCTGTGATATTTTATTATGATCAAAAATAACTAATGATAAGAGTGAATTATCTGCCAGGAGAGCAAGATATGACGTTTTGTCGTTTCGCAATCGCCGAGTGATAGCGGCGGAAGATAAAAAAAAAAAAAAAAAGGTCACGCGAGGATTCGATCTCATCGCTCGTGCGGTGAGTGATTTTTATCGGGGTCACACGTGCGTGTTTCGCGTAGATATTGATTTTCGTTCATTCAACAATAAGTTCCATTGATAAACTCATCGAGGGAGAAAGGCGACGCGCGTGATGTCGCACGGGTGCATTGTTGCGGTTAAGTGAAACGCGAAGAGATACGGTGTGACGTTCTATTGGAATATGGAGAATTTCGAGGGAAACCGATCGATCATCGATATGATCCAGGACGATGAGGAGGGAAGAGCATTTCCCAGATCCCTCACCATGACTGCCGCTGTTTGCGCTATAGTCTTCAGCGTAATCGGAGTCTTCGGTAATGAATTATCATTTTTGTCTTGAGTATATATAATTGTGAAATGGATATATAGATAGATAAATTGAGTGAATGACAACATTCAAAAGATGATCGATAATAGATCGACGATGCTTTTTGGTAACAAATTACTATTTTTATGTTGAAAATATTGTTGCAAATAAATAATTAATTAATGGGTGTCCAATAGTCGATCAATAATTGATCAGAAAGAGTCTTTTATTAACAGATTACTATTTTTATCTTAGAAATATAATTTTTAACAACAGAAAAGACAGATTGATCAACAATAATTTATTAATAAGACTCTTTTGGTAACAAATTACGACTTTTATCCTCAGAATATAATTTAAAACAAGAAATGACCACCGGTTTATCAATAATTTATCAACAAGAGTCTTCTGGTGGCAAATTACGATTTTTATCTTAAAACATACACTTTCAAAAAAATTAATTAATTAATTAGGGTCCAAAAGTTCATCAATGATTGATAAACAAAAATCGTTCGATAAAAAATTACCATTTTGCTTTTCAAAATATAACTCGAATAACCAATAAAAAATATTCAACAGTTGATCAATACTCAACCAACGACAGTCAACCCACAAAGCCCATTTATACAACTGTGATATCCCGGCTAAAACTACTTCGCCGTAGTAAACGTGATCAACTGTAATTCTTGGCACGTCCCATCGTATTTACATCTCGGTTGATCGCCGTTTATTCAATAACCAATCATCTTTTCACTTGCATGAAAAAAACCCACATCTATACGCAGAATATAAATTCGAACACACGTAATCAGAGATCGTTTTTCATTGTTAGGTCTTGATATCACCGTCGATTAAAATCAATTTGTTTTTGTCAGAGAGAGATTCTTTTTCCCGAGACGATGTTTGCAGCGAGCTATTCTCTCATCGGTCGAGTATCGAGTTGCCTCGTTTGATCTTGCGCTGAAATGCCGTAATTAGATTCGTGCCATGTACGTTTAATAAGCCTGAGAGACAGATGTAGGGATAGAGAAAGCTCAAAAGAGAGAGACGCAGAGAAAAAAAGAGAAAGAGAGAAAGAGAGTGAGAGAAAAGAGAGAGAAAAAGGAGAGAAAAGAGTTAGAAGAGAGAGAGAGAGAGAGAGAGAGAGAGAGAGAGAGAGAGAGAGAGAGAGAGAGAGAGAGAGAGAGAGAGAGAGAGAGAGAGAGAGAGAAAGAGAGAGAGAGAAAGAGAAAGAGAGATAGAGAGAAAGAGAGAAAAAAAAGAAAAGGAGAGTGCAAAGAGAGAGAGAGAAAGAGAGAGAGAGGGAGGAGAGAAAAAGATACAGAGAGAGCGAGATCCAGAAGCAGAATGTTGAGTATGTGGGTGAGAGACCGCAATGTGATCGCGAGCACAACGCGTAAACCGACCATTGAGTAAAGGCACATTACTCGCCTGCATAAGCCAAACACACCACAGCCTTTCTGATCATTCCTATCCACCCCAGCCTCGTGCAAGCACTCGGATAATAATTTTTTTCTTCTCACGTACATCGCCTCTCGACCTATCATTCATAAAAACGTCCCACGAGTTATGTCGATTAAGGCTCCCGTTCCATATATTCCCGTAAAACCGAATATAAAAAGTTCCCTAAGAAGAGAAAAAAACCGCAAAAAAACAACGCGCTCGACACGGCTGAAAGCAATTACTCGTCATCGTTGAGCGTTTAATGGCTTTGGGAACTTTCGAGTCCAACTACTCGCACTCGCATTCCGATGAATACGAATTTCTCACGCGGTCCATGCACGTGTCGTCTTTGATATTATTGCGAATATCTATTTAACTGAATGAAAATTGCAATTTTTTTAATCTTCGTTTTTAATTTATTTCGATAAAAATGATGCATCGACCTAATTATAATTCATATATTAAATTCTCATTATTATGTCGATAACTTTGTGAAAATGATCAAAATCATCGCATCAAATTATTGCGAGTATAAATTTAATGAAATGAAAATTGCCATTTCAAAAATCTTCATTACAATTTATTTCGATAAAAATTATCTATCTATAATAATTTAAATAATTTAAATCATCGCATCGAATAATTTCAAACATCGATCTAACGAAACAAAAATTGCAATTTTCTAAATCTTTATTTTCAAAACATTTCGATACAAGTTCTTCGTCGGCGTGTTGACAATTAATTCATCAATTCCTCATCGTTACGTCCGACAACTTTGTGAAAATAATTTAAATAATCCCACGATTCCATTTATTCATTAATATTGTTTTTCTGTTTTATCAAGGCAATTTAGTGACGGTCATTGCACTGTTGAAATTCACAAAACTGCGTCGGCACGCGACCACAGCGTTCGTAATAAGCCTGAGCATTTCGGACTTGATATTCTCGGCGGTGAATCTGCCGTTGACCGCGAGCAGATACTTGAACGAGGCTTGGGTCCTCGGAGAGGCACTCTGCCAAATATTTCCGCTCTTCTTCTACGGCAACGTCGCGGTATCGTTGCTGAGCATGGTGGCGATAACGATTAACAGGTCTGTAAACGTCTGGAATTAATCTCCTCTCAATAAAAAAAAGTAAAAAAAAAAAAACATTCGCATCTATAAAAAGAAAACAGAATTGATTGATTAATGAGAAGAAAAGAAATAGGGAAGATCTTCATCGATCGTGATAAAAATAACGAGAATTACTGTACAATTCGCACGAGTAAGTCGTCTCGAGTACTCCCGAGAAACTCTCGGACGCTCGTCTCGTCCACGAGTCATTTTAATACAGTACAAACGATTCCTTGTCCAGTGACTCAGCCTCGATCGTTCGTACACGCTTTTGCTCCATCATTTTTTTTTTTATCGAGACGAGAACCCCGGCGGTCCCTCTGAAGCTTCCCTCATGTGAAAATATTTTTATTTCTTTTTTTTTCTCCCATTCGTTACGATGTCTCGTCGTTGGCAGCGAGACCGACGGACACAAAGAAGTCGAGCGAGTTGCCGAAGCGATTAACGTATCTGCGAGAGATATGAAAATTAATGAAATCCGATATGGGAAAACTGGCGTAGAGCACGTTGGGCACGCGCGTGATGGGGTTTCGTTGACGTTCTCGCTGGAATTCGCTTGGGGTTTTTGTAATACGGATCGAGAACTATCAAGCCTTGATAAATTTGATTGCTCACGAATGGGAGTTATTTAAGAATTTTTGATTGGGGATTTTTGCGACGGTGTTGATTTTATTTTTTATTAAAAGTAGTAACCGAAAGCTGGATTCTGATTTATTTTGCAGATTTTTTGTATCGATGGTTTAGAAATTAGAGGGAAAAATTACTCAAAAAAAGCCATTTTTTTTTGCGAATTACGTAATGAATATTAGATTCACGAAAAGTTTACAGGAAACCTTTTTTGTAGAGCATTGAATTTCCTACAAAATTGTCAAAAGAAATTTTTTTATCGTGTATAGTTTTGAAGCAATAAAAAATTTCCCCAACAAAATTCCAAATGTATGCATATTGGACAAATTCCCGATCGCGACCAATTTTTTTTCTATCTATATTAATTACTTTTAAAAAACAATACCAAAGAAATTCCCAAATCACCAAATTAAGAACAACCCTAATACACATGCACCCATAGATCCGTACATTTCCTCCAGACGTGCTTTCCCGCCATTTCAGCACATTCTGGACCTAATGACACGAAGATATCATAATAAAAATGTCACCATAACGAAGCTTCCCCAAGTAGAAAGCAAAATAAAACGAAACAAAATCAATCGATATTTAATTTTTTCCTCAATTTCTTCTTCAACAGATACGTGCTGATATCAAGATCCGACATCTACGCTCGCATGTACACATCCCAAGGAATCACGATGATGCTCGTGGCCATCTGGATCCTCAGTTTTTCCCTCCTCGTGCCGCCTTTATTGGGAATTTGGGGAACTCTAGGTCTCGATCGTGCAACATTTTCCTGCACTATTCTCAAAAAACACGGCAAAAGTCCGAAAAAATTGCTCTTCATCGTTGGTTTCGTCGTTCCATGCGTCGTTATCATAGTCTCGTATCTCTGCATCTACTGGAAAGTACGTAAAAGCCGAAAAAATCTCGAAGCTCACGCGGGAGGACGGAAAAAAGGCGGTTTTCAGAAGCGTGAAGATTCGAGAGTGACAAGATTGATGCTCACCATTTTTTTGTGCTTCCTACTGTGTTTCATGCCGTTGATGCTCGTCAACGTAATCGACGATAAGATCAAAATACCGATTCTTCACGTGATCGGTTCTATTCTGGCCTGGGCTTCATCCGTCGTCAATCCTTTTATCTACGCTGGCACGAACAGACTTTACCGAGAAGCTTACAGACAAGTTTTCTTTCCAGGATCCAAAAAAACACCCGTCCCCGGAATCAGACCGAATTACTCGCATTCGAGCAAAGTTTCGTCGCCTCAAGCCACGTAGTTCGTTGGAAAAACGTCGTTATTATGATTAATTAACTATTATTAAGTTGTGTAATGGATTCTCGACGTTTTTGGATTTTATTTTTTTTCTCGCAGGTTTGTGATTTGTTGGGGAAAGGATGTATGTGGATTTGTGAGGGTTTTTCTTGCTTTTTGAATGTAGAGGCATTGATTTTTTGGAATTGGTAATTTTTATCAATTTTTAGGCTTTTTAAATGGAAGTTCGAGGTGAAAAAAATTTTTTTTTTTGACATCTGTTCTATTTCGCGGTTTCGGCGTGATCGAAACGATACGGAAGCAACTCGGGAGATTTGTGAAGTGTTAGGAGTAGATGCTACAGCTCTGAGGACCGTTCGAGATCGGTTTGCCAAGTTAGAATTTCAAATCAATTTTTTTTGCCTCCTGGAAATTCCATTTCAAAAGTCTTTGAGGCTTTATTAATTGATTAAAATGAATGAATTTTTAAAGTTGAAGCAAATACGATTATAGAGCCCAAAAAGGACTTGCAAACGCATATAAATTCACCTAAAAAATCACAAAATTGCGGGGAAAAAATAAAATACAAAAACGACGAGAATTTATTTCACAACCTAAAATTATATTAATATTATTAATATTATTATCAAGAAGATAGGAGAACGTGGAAATCACGAGTCTAAAAAAAAAAAAACAAGACGGGTGATTCGTTGTACAAAAGTATTCAATTTCTTTAATAACTTTAAAAGTACCAAAGTGCGTTGTCATTCGACGAAAATATACAAATCGATTTACAGATTATTTCATACATAAATTACCGCCTAAGTTCGCAGCGTCAAAAATCAAAATCGAGATTCTAAAAATTTTAAATGAGAAAGAAACAAATGAGATCTTTCATTATCGACTAAACAATTTTTTTTTATCGAACAACGCGAGATCGATTCTCGCACGTACCTTAAATTTAAAAAAAAACCTTAATTATTCTGCATCAAATAAATGCGATAAAGATCAGTGCCATGTATTTCGTCGTCGTTGATTTGTCAGGCAGTGATCGCAAGACGTATCGAACGTTTTAGTCATTTGGTTTTTGTAAATTAAGTTAACGTAATTAAGATTAACGTAAATTTGTACTTCGTTTACGTTTGACGTGTTTTTTTACCGTTAATCGTAAACATTTACCAGTAGAATTACGTGTAAATTGTCAATTATTCCGCAGTACTTCACGTCTGAACGACTGAACGGAATTCGATGAAATTTGATGGATCTATGTAAAATCAATCGAGGACCAACCGAATATCTCATGTTTTTTTCCCCAAAATAGCAATAAAAATTTTGCGGATCTGTTTACAATAAAAAAAAATCTTCATCCGAATTTTTTTTGTAAAAAACATTAGATGTAGAAGCAGAAAAAGAATTAGATGCAAAATATTTCGCCAATTTACACGTAATTATTGGTAAATCTACTTTACCGACGGCGATTTATCGTTTCGCCTTAAATTTAGCGTATTCGCGTGTACGAAGTACGCTCGATGATCATGATTGAATTACGATTGAATCGTATGTAATCGTATCGTTTCGTGGTGAGTCGAAAGACGAATGAAAAATACTTTCGGTTCTGTTATTATCGTTGAAAGAAGAAATAATAATGGCTAAACGGTTACCCCTTCGGCGTGGCACTTTGTCAACGGGGAATGTGTCAGATAAGTCAGCACGAATTTTATGTACGTAGAATATCTACTTCGATTACGAAGAAAAATAATAATAATGATGATAAAACAAGTGTAAAACAGAGAAATATCTTTCCTATAAAATCGGGAAGTTGATAAAAAAACGAGTGTAAAAATTGCTAAGCTACCTTGGTATACTTGCAGAGTATAAAATAAGAAATACTTCGCGGCTGTCTTTATAGCCTATCGCGTATGCTGTGTCAGGTTCGTATATATTAATTAAGTTTGGACGGAAATTATGAGTGTCATCTATACTGTTTAAAATAATTCTTTCTTATTTTTCCTTCGGTGGTGTGCTCTTGAATTTTTGAAGATTTTTTATGGCAATACTTCATTGCACAAAAGTGGACGAGCAGAGAATATGATTTATGTATTGAGTACGATTCCGTCTTCTCTTACTTCAAATTGTAATTAATTATTTTGCAAATATTTGAATAAATGTTCTGCTTTCGACAAAATTAATATCAAACTTTTTTTTCAGTAAATTAAACTCTCAAAAACAAAAACAACAAGCTCTCTGACATTATTCAATCAACAACATAGTTCAGAAAATATAACAAAGACTGTAAAATATAAGCAAAAATCTATCATCGGGAACTTTTACACGAGTTAGGCTGCTCAAATTTTACTTGATCACTTTTTCAGACCTAACAAATAAACATTTGAGAAAAAAACATTTAAGATAATAGCACCGAAGGAAAATTTAAAAAAAAATAATATTCTTTTGAACCAGTCTAGTGTCATCGTTGTTTTTTTTTTAATTCGCCCGAGTCGACGTGCAAGCAACCGACCGAACGCCAATAAAACCCAACGGTTTCTTGACTCGAGCTCGCAAAAAAACAATAAAAATAGTAATAATAATCATAATAATAATAATGAACGAATAAATAAAATAAACGTTGGTACGTTCGTGTAAATACGCGTGGTAACAGCGCTCCGGTGATTCCTCTTATCCGCGAGCAAACCGGTGCGAATGGGAAAAATATCTTACAAAATCGATTCTCCTCGCTTGTCGTACTATCGAATATTTGTTCAGCGAAAAGTGAGATAATCTTCGTGAACCGATGACATCAGTTGAGTTCCATTTCGGCGATGTAGGGCTCGGTGATTGCAGTTATCGGACAAAGACTCAGCGTGTTCTGTAACAAGCGACAAAAATTTATGTTAATTAACGTCTGTTATTCAATACATTTACGTCTATAATAATTTTTTGTGACGATTTGTAGCGGAAACGTGGATCTAGGACTAGCGTGATTATTATAAAGTGTAGGTTTGGAACCAAATTATGTATTATAATGATTTATATTTGATATATATTTGATTTATATTGACGAAACATATACCAGCTTTGATAATCTTTTTTCGTTATTCTTCTTTCATTTCGTTCTAGAATTTATTGTTTATCTCACCAAGTTTTACTGCATCGTAACGAGGCATGTTAGCATTAAATTTTTACACAATTCCTTCTTATCACTTCTTATCAATTAACCCTTTACCGTCGCAGTGGGTGGAAGCCACCCGTCGATAGATCGACGAAGGGCGGTTCTTGTTTACGTTTTCATCTCTTGATGAATTTTTTTTAACATGTTGCAATTTCATTTTTCATAAATGAATTTTTTGTACATTATCTAGAATGTTTGAAGCATGTTCTGTAATTTTTTCAACCACTTCGGACGGATAGTTTGTTCACAATCGTTTTTTGAAAAGTTACTGGGTGGAATCGACCCTGTGTTAAGACGGTGATGTTATTTGGTAGTGTTATGGTAAAGCGTTAATGATGTTCACATCGTTTTAGTAGAATGCACTATACAGAATCAACAACATTTATTGAGGTACCTATGTGCATTTTTTCATGAAAGAATTTTCAATTTTGGGGGAATTATCGGCGTTGTCCCAAAGAACCTTTTTTTTTGTAAGATCCCTTGCGGTGGGCATATCTCTGAAACTTCTGAGATCTTCACAAAAAGATGTTTTGGGGAATACTTCCCTCAAAATTAAATTTCTTTTCATGAAAAAATTCATACAAGTACCCCAAAATATGCCGTAATTGATACCATATAGTATATTTCGATAAAATTATGTCAACATACCAAAAAAAAATCGTCAAAATCCCTTGATTTTCCCGCCAAAAACTATATCTTCCAGGAAATCTTGCATTACTCAAAAATGTATCCCCTCCCTAACCCCTAATCAACTCGGACGTCCTCTCTCAGGGCACACCCGACTGCCAAAAGTATCTCGAGTCAACCAAGCGTTTTCCACATCCAACCCTTCAATCCCCCACTCACCAATCTCGTCAATTCATCAAAAGTCGGTCTCTCCTCAGGATCCGATTGCCAACACGACGACAAAACCTCGTACAAAGGATCCGGCGTGTCCCGAAGTTGCGGCAACTTCACTCCCCGATCAACGGCCTCCTCGACATCGATATCAGTCGGCAAATCGGCATAAGGAGTTCCTCCCATGCTCAACATTTCCCAAATTAAAACCCCAAAAGCCCAAACAACACCTTGCGGATTTTTCTTCTGTCTGTTGAAACATTCGACCGCCGTCCATCTCGCGTACTTAACATCCTCCAAACCGTATTTCCCAATCCCGTGACCCATCAATTTAGGCGTAAAATCGTGACAAAGACCAACGCTGCGCCCACAAAGATGCTTGTGAACGATTTTTTGCATTTCCAAGTGTCTCAAAGCCGCAGCGACGAACGCGCCGATCTCTAAAATTCGATCGATCGGAAATACATCGCCCGATCTTGCGGCTAACAAACGATTCTTCAACGTTTGCGGTGGCATATCCATGACAACGTGAAGAATTTCCGGTGTTTCGCAAGTTCCCACGAGACCCGCCAAATATTTCATCGATCCGGCTTTTATGCAAACGTCAAGTTCTCGAAGCATGTGTTTTTTTTCTTGCGTTCTCAACGAATCGTCGTTTATACAATGAACCGCGACATTCGTTAAAACACCATTTTTCCGTACTGTACCCGTGTGAACAGTTCCAAATCTTCCACGACGAATCATCGAACCGTCGATGTTTAAAAAATTTTTCGGTATGCTCCAAACTTTTTCTTTTAAATTTTGATAATGATTCGATCTTTCGGGTACGTCTTCGGGAATGTAAGCCGCATTGTCGACCTCGTAAACCGGACCTTGAAGGGTGAGTTCTTGTTGTTCGGGAAGTTTCGTCATGCGATTTTGCGAATGACGTCGACGCAGAACGAAATAAACGACGATGGAAACGACGAGCAACGTTCCGAGAATGGCTATGGCTGTGCAAAGTACGATCACGACCGCATCTACTTCGGAACTTCGCGAATGAAACGTGGAATGTCCTTTGGCGGTGTTGGAATAACCGTATCGCACATCTTCGCCAACCTTCGAAACCACGACGGCTCCTATCTGCGCGTTTGTGAATCGTCCGTTCAACGGAGCGTTGTAAAATCCACCGATTAATTTTCCATCGCCAACGACGAATTTTTCGTATTTTGAAAAATCCGCAGCGTCGAATTGTCCACTCGTGTAATAACCCAACGAGGATTTTTCGGCGTTGTTGAAATTTTCGTAAACAATTTCGTCACCCGTCGGAGGAATTATGAAACGTTCGATCACGACGATTTGATAAAAACTCACTGGACCATTTTCGCTTCGACCTTTTTGCAAAATTATTTCCGCCGTTGTTTCCGTTCTTTTTATTACACGAGGGGTTTCGGGTTTTTCCGGAGGTCCGATCGACGTCCAATCGAGAATGTAAGTGGCTTCGCTTTTGTCTTTTTCGTTGACCGCCGTTACGGAAACGTTGTATTTCGTGCCCGGGTGAAGACTTATTAGTTCGGTGCTGTTGGTTGTGCCGCTTTGAACGTTGGTTTCGCTGGAAACTAGAACGTAGGAGGCGTGAGTCTTTATGGGGACTGCGCTTAGGGTGTAGAACGTTATGTTGCCGTTTGGGAGATCGGGAGGCTCCCAGGTTACCAGAAGGCTCGTGGGTTCGCTCTGGAGAATTTGCACTCTTCTCGGAGGGCTCGGACCTGTGAATTATGGATTTATTGATGATGAAAATAGGTTGCGCTGGCTTGTGTAATTAATTTGATTTATTGTTTGTTATTAATTTGATTAATTATTTGTTATTAATTTGATTAATTGTCTAATATAATAAATCTATCTGCTGGAATCTTTCGAATTAATTGATTTTAATAAATTTTGAGGCTTTTGATTTGAATTTTGAGGAGGCAAAAAAATTAATTTTTTACATCTGCTCTATTTTGTTTTCCGCCGGGGTTAAAAAGCTTCGGGATCAGGTTGCGACTTTTCAAAGATCAAAGAGAAAAGGACTTGCGAACACGTCTATGTAAACTTTACCTGACGAATCACAGAATTGCAGAACCAAAATAAAATACAGGAAGGAGGGGAATTTATATCATAACCTGTTAGGAGTATTGGTAGCATAAATGTACCTTTTTGGCCGGTCGGATAAACGCTGACCGCTTCCTCGCTTCCGCAATAATTATTTGGATCAGAGTTGCAGCGAGTGGTACAGTCGTTGGACGGTCCGCTTCTGCCGTAAGTACTGCCGCAGAAGCACAATTGGCCTCGCATGAGGCCTGCGATCCTAGAAATTCAAAGACGATGCTGTATAATGTTGAATCAAGGGCTTACTGGATGGACCGTTGGGCAAATAGTTAGTCAAAATTGGGTGGAACATGGATTATAAGTCTAGATCGTGTCGTACGTGTTTGGCCTTGCAAATAGCTGAACTAATGATGAATTAACGCTTGTTAATTTACCACTTTTAATAATAATTGGAGTCAAATTCGACGATATTGGCGTGTGGTTGACCAACGTTTCGTTAGTGACTGTACAACCGTTTCAACTGTTTCAGGCGATACTCCTCATTACTTTGATTAATTTAACAACAATTACTAAGTCGATTCATTTTAAACTAATCATAATATCAATCTGTTGATCCTAAATGTTAATGATATAATTTTTTCAGAATTTACAGCGATTAGATCCATTTGTTTTGCAACCATTAATTCCTGCTGAAGCTGTTTTCCCACAAGCGATCGTTTAAATTCACAAATTTATAACTACTAAATCATGTAGTGGAAAATTGTGAAATAATTCATGCAGTATCATTATATTAAGAACTATCATCCCCTAAATTCTCAAGAATATTGTACAATTTTCCAATATCTATTTTCCAAGACCTTAAATGCAAAAGTTATTAAAATGTTACAAAGTTGTTCTTACATGAAGTAACGTCGTTTGCATTCCGCCGTGCACTGGCTGGGATTACTGGGATAGGCTTGGGCCAGGGTGAACGAATCCGGCTCGCTCTTGGAGTACTTGTAGCATCCCAAATACTCCTGAGCCAGAGTCGAACCGCAGATCAATACGACGAACGTCCAAAACACAAACATCTCGAATGCCGTTGCGATTGAAAAAATTCGAATACGCTATGGGAGTCGTCCTAGCCGTCGTGTGTACGCATGGATTTCGAAATAGAAAACATGATTGAATTCTCGATGGATGAACAACGAGAGTATGAGTCAACAGCGAATGATGTCAGAACTCGATCATAAAGCGAGGTTAGAAAATCCTGCTCTTGAGGTTATTTACGTGTATTTTTTTTAAGTAATACGTAGAAAAATTAGCTTTACTTGTTGTTTTATTAAACCGTCACATATTTTCGAAGTAGTACAAATATTTTACACGCATGTTTAATGTAATTTTGTCGGTGAGAGATGGAAAATGTTGGGTGTCACAACGCGCGAGTGTATACGCTAATGTCAACGGGGCCAAGCCCATTAGTGGTTTACGGCAGATAAGTAGATGACGAGATAACGAGATGACAGGATTGCTCGGCGGCGGGAGAAAGGAGGCATTTTTATTAAGGAGGGGTTATGTATAGTTGTTTGCGGGGAAATTAAGGGTCTTGCATGATTTTTTAAGCCAGATTAACATAATTTTAGTAGAATACACTATTCAGTATTGATTACGACATATATTAACGTACTTATATGAATCTCATCATGAAAATATTACAAATTTCGGGAGAACTATCGTCGTTGTCCCTACCTTTTTTTAAAGATAACTTCCGGTGAGTATTAAATCTCTGGAAGGGCTAATTTGAAATTCAAGAACCCGAAAGATTTCGTTACTTTAATATCAATCGCATTTCGCAACCGGAGGGTTTTGCGGACTTTTGATTTTCGAAGTAACGTCAAATGTTCCGAATAGTGCGTTTTTAGAAATCTCAATGATTAGGTTTGCGACTTCAACAATCATTGAGATAACGTGAAATTAGCAAAACATATTAAAGTACTTCACGAACAACCGACGGCATGAAATGAGTGCTTCCAGAGATGAGAAGAAATCTTCTCATCTCTGGTGCTTCGCTAATTTTACGCGACCGTCGGTAAAACAGTCGATGCAGAACTTCGCGTTGAAATTCCGTCGACCCTCCTGGCATGGGGAGGAGAACGGAGAGGGGGCCTTGATGGGCGCGACCTAAGAAGAAAGAATTATATTACATGAAACTGCGTGTTCCGTGTATTGAGGTGTGACACACAAGAAATGTAGGTCAATTCGGGTCTGTACTTGGTGCGCCATTATATGGGTGTAACAGCAACATACAACGACCTGAGGGTCCTGCCCCTCGCAGTCATTCTTATCGCGCTCAGGGCATTGAGCCATAACGTTTGCCTACTTGCACTAATGTTACAGTCATGCTATTAGAGTCGAAAGTACGACTCTCTACCCCACAGTCCCCAGTGACCCCGATAAGTCCTGAGGTCTCATACTTTGATCCTCTGTTCTTCACGTATGGTAAACGGCGCCGGGCGACAGGCAACTCGACGTGCACGGCTGTCTCACCGGTTGCCATTCAGAAGGCGCCGTAAAGGGTTACGAGCGAGGGGTCATTAAGTATTCAGTTCAGTAATAATTTTCGTTTTCTTCGTGTAATATTTGTATTCCTCCTATGATGTAATTATGAGAAATCAAGAAATAATATTGATTCAATATCATACAACAATCAAAATGCTAACATTTATGCAATAATAATAAATAATTTGAATGAATTATTGTTTCACAATGGATTTCAACCCTGAGGGTACGAAGGGGGTTCCCACCGAAAACCTCTCCCTTTGCTAGCTTAGAACGAAGGGTGGAAGGGCGGGGGGTAGAGACGATAATTCTACTGTGTAGACAACAAGATTCTCAAGTGCCATTGCTTAAGTCTGTAAACGGCCTTCGTGAGATCGAGTCGAAGTCACACGATTGTCCTTATATTTTTTTTCTCAAAGTACCATTCTCAAGCCTTAATTTGCCCTTCAATTTATTAAAAACTATCAATCACATCGAAAGTTACGTTTTTTTTAACAAAGTGGTGCGTTCTTACATTTAATCGTGCTTCCACGATTATATTGTTTAAACCAATGATTCCTTCGGCAATATAACGATTGTTCCTTATACTAGGATAGTCGACAAGATTCCTACGATTTTTCGGAACGGCTTAGAGCCCTTAAGAGTACCATTTAAGGCGCTGGAACGTATCTGACCCCCGTTGCGAAACAAAGCCGCAAAAAAACACTTTCTACACTAATAGCTAATATATAATACCTATCACACTTCATTATAATTTAGTTATGACAGTATTTCAACGCCATTCTGATTAATACCCATCCCCGCATGCGATATGATAATCTCGCAAACTCTCCAATATTTCAACACAACGCGAAATGCAGCAACGATAATAAATGGGTCAGGATAGGTCGAAGATTTCTCGGCAGTGACCTTCCGTTATGCAAATCGTGAAGGTGATGGATCATTAGAAATTATCGACGTGGAAGATTGTAATCGCCGACTCACCCGTGGCTCTCGTTGTGGAACGTGTGTGGTAATGTTGCGGTGTAATGATATCCATAATAAACGCGAATCGTAAATTGTTACCTGGGGCCGAGGGACTTATATCCAAACTCGCGTTGATGGTCAACCCTCCACCGTGACCCGTGGCGTGTCAACACGACAACCGAATAGTGGCCATGCATGTCATATCGTAGCCGCGAGTTACTTGCACACACGTAATTCCGTCGTGCGAGATGTAAGAAGGAAGAATCGGCTACGGTCTACGACCAGTTGCGACCTCGAAGGCTATCCAGGGAGCCTATCGTGTCCGCCATGGAATTTAATCCAGCGAATTTAATCCAGGGATGGACGCAATAAAATTTAAATTAAAGGAATTAAAATTCGTCGTTAAGCGGGGCGGTAATTATGCTGATGATAATTAATATCATGTAATTCGGACACTCGTACACGGTCGAAATACATTTTTCGAAAAAATGTAGTTCGGTGTTATTCTTTAGAAATAAACACGATTTGCGCGGAGTACGCGCGATTGGGTGGTGGACGATGAGTAATGAAATTTGTGATTGGATTTTTTATTAACGATGTTATTTTTGCCGTGGACGTTTCTTAGAAGCGAGGAAATTCAAATTGCTTGGAAAAAGAAATGTATCGGACGATATAGCGAAGATTCCGAATGTCCGATAACCTGGATAATTGTCTGACCTCATTTCGTGGGGCGAGGGGGATTTTTTTCCATGGTGCTCTCATCAAGAATTCACTGCGGGCTTGATTGTATTTTCTTTCTGGCACAAATTTGACCTCGTTCTTATGTGTCATGAATAAACACACGAAGTTTTGCGCTTTGAAAGAAGTAAATTTGAGGGCTCATATACTCCTGCGCGTGCTAAGAACGGAGAAAATCCGAATTATTAGGAAGGTTATAATGGTGAAAAAATAAATAGATTATTGAATTCACATTTTTATTAACTTCGTTCCCAATGAAAACCCGATATTATTTCTCTCCAAATAAGGGCTTATGGAAAACCATATCCAAACATAGGCCCAGATGGGTTACCTCGTAAATTGGGAATTAATATAATCCAAGCGATTGCATGACTCACTAAGTCCAAGATAGCCTTAAACATGGCCCGTTTTAATCCTACACTGCAGTCATCATCTTCATTTACAATCCCTGCATTGAATTCAATCTCCGGACGCACGAAAAAAAGATAGAAAGAAAAAAAAACGTCGATATACTTAAAAATGCAATTTCACCTAGAGGCCATCAGGACGAAGAACTAGAAACTGGACTAGAACTAGAAACGAAAAAAAAATCATCCTCATTGGGCTTTGACGACTTCTTAGGCCAGTAATAAAAAAAAACAGTAAGAAGCATAAAAAGAGGGAGAAGGATGACTACATCAACTTAATGCTGTAACGCGAGTTGGCCAACGAAGGGTGCTGCCAGGGCGCAGGTCCCTCGTCAGGGTGGGCTCACCCTGCGCCGTCGAAGCTTCTCCACCTGGAGGTGGCAGGTCTGGAATAGAGTCACGCGAACCTCGACGCCAGAAGCTTCGGAGAACCGAAGGATTACATCCGAGCCCAATCAGTCAGTCCGCGCAATGAAGTACCCGGCGTTGGTTGTTGTGGCGTTGCTCCAGGAGCTTTTGTTCCTCGGAACCGTTCCTTTTACTTACTCGCAGCGATCTTACGGGCGTCAAGGAGTTAGCAGGGAACCGCCATCCGTCAGGATACCGGATCAGGGAACCATCGTTGGAAAAGAGGTAAATACATAATTGCGACATTTTTCCATCTCTGTCTTTTAATTTTGACTTCTGAGATTTTTTTCTTCTTCGGGTAATCAAAATTCGGGTTTTTATTATTATTATTTATGTTATTATTATTATTATTATTAGCAGAAATAATTTTTTACAGTGAGTTAGTATTTTAGTTTAATAATAATAATAATAATAAGTCAGTCGAATTAATTGAACTCTATAGATTGTAAAATAATCCTAAAATTAACGATTGCGAGATCAAGGAGAAAAAAATTCCATTTTTGTTTCCATCCGGTCGACAGATTCTTCTCGCACGTCCGCAAAAAGTTACGGTATATCTCGGCGTACCCTACGCCCAGCCACCCCTCGGCCGGTTACGATTTTCCGCTCCGGTGACGGATCCCCTGCCCTCGTGGACCGGAGTTCGAAACGCATCGCAGTTCGCGCCTTCATGCCAACAAGTTTCCGATCGACGAAAGATGCACGAGAATCTGTATCGTCGTTTGTTGCCTCCCGATCGCGAGGATCCCGGCGTCAGCGAGGATTGTCTCTATCTGAACATCTACGTGCCGGACGGTGAGTGAATACATTTTTGGACGGATCTTAACGTCGACGATTAATCATCAATGGTCACTTGGGGTCCAGAGGACCCTCAGAAAATTGGTCCGTTTGAGTTTGTGTGGCAATTTCGAAAATAGTCATAGTAATTCGAATTTTTTTTCATGTTCATAATTTAATCGATTTTTTTCTCTAGAATCGGAATTTTCATATTTCACAATAAATTTACTGTTTGAAAAGAGCACTGTGACGACAATTTTTATCTTGAAGTACATTATCGCGACGGTACATGCCTAAAATATTTTGAAAAAATCATCCAAAAAAGTCATTGAAATTCTTGTAAGAAAATCATTTTTTCGACATTTTCTTCAAATTTTGCATCCAAACTATGTTGTAATTATTATGTTTGGAAAAAAAAATTCCCCCAAGTTCTTAAAGACTTGATAAAAAAAATTGGTTTTTCTTTCAACTTCAAAGTAACGAAGACTTTAATTCAGACCACAACCTTTAGCGCACGGGGTCGAAAGGACCCACCGAGACCGTTACGAAATTCCACCGAAGTGTGACTGTTAAGGGTTGATATTACAACAAATCCCAAATTCCTCTCTGATAAGTCCCTCAAACTGCAATTTTAACGTACATTCATGAGCCCTTAACCTATCAGAGAGAAAAATAATTACGAAAAGTAATCACACAAACACACACACGCAAACATCGATAAAATCCGACTGTAAAAAATCATTCGACCATTTGAAAATCGACATTGCATGCACGGGGGTGTTTTCACCCCAACGTAATATCATCGTTTCCGTTGATACCTGTAAATTCCGGGTTGACCATAAATCAACGGTAACAAAATTCAGGAATTTCCCGGACTTTGCCAGCGAGTGGAGCGATCGACGATTTCCCGCTTGCCCTTCTTCCGCCTCCCTTTCGCCGCTTCCGCAATGGTCGAGGAATTTACGCTGGTTTGGGGTTATCGCGTGACCCATAAGACGCGAATGAATTCGTTTTGCCCGGGCTTACTTCAGTATTTTCCATCGAATGCGAAAGGTACGACGACACCGTGCCTTCTGCTTTGCGTATTGTGGAGTGCCTGAACCCCCCCCTCCCCCAGGCTGATGCTCGGTCCGCCTTTCGTCACCTGGCTATCATCAACGTTGATAGTACGCCGGATCCTGTACGTCAGGATTGACCCGTGCAGCGTGAATCGTTGCGATCGTTGCTTTCGCAACGTCCTTGGCGACGTTGCTGACGATAAACCCGGTAACGTCGTCATCGCCCGCGTCGTCACCGCTGCGAGATTGTCGAGATAAGACCGCGACGATGGTGATCTTAATTATTCTCAAGGAATAAGAGGGTTACATTTAGTTGCTTGTGGGAAAATTAAGGGATTTTCATGAATTTTTTCTGGGCATGTTAACATAATTTTATTAGAATACGCTGTATAGTATTAATTACAATCCAAGTGGAAAAAAGAGATAAAAAGTGCATATAGAAATTGACAGTAGTGGGCAGGTGGTTTTTTTAAGCAAACTATATATTATCTGCATAGAATCTATACGCATGTGTCACTTGTTTGTGTCAAAAATGACAGCTGTCGTTTCGAGTTTCGAGCTATACGTATGGATTATGTATAGTTTACATGTAAAAAACATATGTCCACTACTGTACATTTTTTGTATGTAGTTTGTATTTTTTTTTTCACTAAGGACGGCATATGTTGAGGTACTTATATGCATTTTTGTAGGAAAAAATTGTCAAGTTTGGGGGAACTGTTGCTTTTTTTCGAAAATCACTTGCGGTGAGCATCATATCAATGGAACGGCTGATTTGTAATGATTAAACCAGAAGAGACCTCGTTGGTATAATATTAAACGAAGCTTGTGATCGAAGGGCTTGGCGACATTTTGATTCGGAAATAATGTCGTTGATTTTTCCGAAAAGTATGATATTTGAAATTTCAGGAATTAGGGGAAATCGACATTATTTAAAAAATCAAAATTTTTCTGGACCCTTCGTTCGTTTAATATGATAGTAACAAAATCTTTTTGGCTTTTTTTATTTTAGATGAGCTAAAAAAGGTGTTTTGGGACATCGGCGATAGCTCCCCCAAAATTGAAAATTGTTTCATGAAAAAATTCATACAAGGGCCTCGATATATGTTGTAATTGATATTGTATGGTGTATGCTAGTAAAATTGTGTTCACATGGCTAAAAAAATCGGAAAAATCCCTCTATTTTTCGGCAAACAACTAAATGTAACCTCTTAAAGAGCTACGATTTCCGGCTTCTCTGTCTTGCTCACTCTCTTTCGGGTTTATGGTCGATGCGGACTCGATGTAAACTTCACGAGTTGAAGCTAAGCGAATTCTCGAGGATGAAGATTAAATTACCGAGATAATCGCGATTCCGCATTAACCCAGAATGTCGTTGAATGATTACACTGCTGATTAATATCTGAGATATGGATGAGGTATACGTTTTTTCGTTGTTTGAGGCACGCGTTATTTGTCAGACGTTCTGAATTAGCTGCCACTCTACAAAACTCGTAGACAATCGTCGCGCAATTTTTACGAATGTCACATTCTTCGCGAATCTATTTTTACTTGGTAAAAATAGACAAAGGGCTTGTTTAACCTTTCTTTTAAATTTTACGACCTATTTCCGAATCGGGAAATGTATCGTAGTACGAACGATTGAAGGCAGTGACGGTCACCATAAATTTTAGATAACCCAAAGTGTTTTCAATAAAAACCTAACAGAATATTTTTTTTCAAACAGATCTGAAACTAATTGATTTTTCTGATCAATAAACAGCCAAGACTCTCTAAAATCTTTTTATATTTTTCTCATACCAATTTTTCCGTGACATATGAAAACCTATTTTAAATTATTTACTGCTCAATCTACAAAATCCTTCGTTGCTTAGTTCAATCAATCAATGAATTAATAATAATAATTCAAAAAAAAAAAAATTAATAATAATAATAATAATAATAATAATAATAATAATAATAATAATAATAATAATAATAATAATAATAACAACAACAATTCTTAAAGTCATTATTAAAAAAATCAATTCTCGTTTACAAAACCTCGATTGCATTCGTTCTAATTTTTCCAACATCGTTTCTCGGAATCGCGACTAGAACGACATTTCACTCGTGAGTCATAGAGTATAGTTGCAGTTGGTAAATTTGAAAGTTTCGAACTGACGGAAATTATCGAAAGGCGCCTGGTGGCGATGTCGACGATCACGCTTCGTTTCCGCGGTCGCGGTACCGAAGCCGATATCCTTTCAGCTCGTTTTTCTTTTTTTTTTTTTCGTTTTTGTTTCCTTCGTCGAACCCGCGAACCGGAAGCTCGGGTGTCACGCAATGTCAAAGCAATAATGTTACCCAGGTGTGTGTCGGTTGTACAACGAACATATGCGAACCTCAAGACTTTTCCAAGATCCCTATCGAAAACCTCCACACTATCGCAGCTCGCGAACCGAAAGGCGAACGATTTCTTTTTTTTTTTTTCAATTTTTTGTTTCAAACCTCAGCCCCGTGGGTTTAAAGTATGACCGGGAAACGGCTCGAGTGCGCTACGACGTTAATAATCATGCGTCGCACTGCTTACCGACGTATCGTAGATTTTCACGAGCGATTGGGCGATGAAAAAAGGAAAATAAGAAAATTGTAAGCCGTTGAAAAATCGTTAGGGCTCAAGACGAGAGAATTTCTAGCACGAAAGACATCGATTTTTGGGGTTGTCGGTGACGACGGTAACATTTTTATCATTCATCTTCTGCTAAAGAAAACGGAATTGATTGATTGATCGGTTCATTATGCTCCCCTACGACTTGAAGTCACTAAGCGCGTTTGACAGGTGGAAATAGTGAATAAAATGAGGGTGCTTATTAGCAATAACAAAGCCGTTGGAATCATCAGCAACGAAGTAAAGATAACAACGATTAAATAAAAAAATAAAAAATAAATCAATGAAGAAATAAAAAATCAAAAAATTAAAAAACGAAAAAAGGGCCGGCAAGTACGAGAGATCATCTCGATAAATCCCCCCAAGAATCTTCCCCATACCCGAACATTAAAAAACCAAATCCGCAAAAACTCCCACGAGTTATCTCCAAAGCAATCCGCGACAAGTCAAACGAAACAAAGCAAAAAAAAAAAAAAACAATCAATCGGACCACGGAATTCGGAAAAGCAAATGGCATTGCGGCCCAAACGGCGGTTACGTCCGGGTTATCGCGGGGAGAGGGAGTTTGGGTTTTTCGTTTCGGTCGATACGACTCCGGAGAAGTAACCAGTAACTGGTGCAGTTGGGTGGCACGCGATCTTTTAGGGCCGCGAGATACGTCGAGATACGACGCCAGTCACGAAAGGCCCCCCCGTAGCTCGTTTTCCATTGCTTCTTGGACGTGGGGGTTGAGACTACGGAGACGTACGATGGAAAGAGGGTGCGATGGAAACGAGTCGTGTACGTCGCGGGGGTTCCAACCCCCTCCCGGACGTGAACGAATACGTGGGATTTTGCCGTTGGCACGACGGAATCCGCGATTGTCGTCGATGTTTCGAGGAGGCGTCAATAACGAAGCTTTTCCCCCTTAACCCTTCGCGGTGAGCAAGACAAACACACGTGGGGATGAAGCCGGAGACCTGCGAACCGCCCTCGCGACTTCGAGGTGAATGCCGATGAAACGGGGCGATAGTGTTCGAGCTTGGAAAAATGAGTTCAAGGTTTATGACGAAGCTCCGGTCAACGTCGCAACGCTGAAAGGCGAAGAAAAAAAAAAAAAAACAACGAATTACGCGTGAGGGAATGGTTGATTGGCGAGCGGGGAATTGGGGGTGCGTTGGAACGCGGTGGGGTAGGATGTTAGTTACTTATCCGGGGGGGTTGTGGAAAAAGGAGGTATTTCGGTGGAAGAGTTGAGTTTTTGTTGGTCTTGCGGGTGGGAGTTTTTGGTCGTTGTGGTCGTTGTGGGAATTTGTTCGTATTTATTCAATGGGGAGGGGTTGGAGATAGTTTTTTGGGGGAATTACTGCGATCAATTATCATGCAGGAATGACAGGTTCCAAATTTTTGGAATAATTGGATGACAAACCGGATGAATCATTGTTTTGAGATGAATTGTAATATTTAACAGTGGAATTACCAAAGTAGTCGCAATGAGTGATTACATTTTTGAAGATAAAAACTTGTCACGTTGCATTTCCGCGATATTATTCAATGATTTTTATTCCCCCGGAAATTGCCTTTTTTTCCAAAATAAAACAGAGAATATGTGTTAATTATTATTCAACAATAAATATTCCCCCCATTGCGCAATAATTATCGAATAACACAAATCAATGTTCATAAATCAAAATAGAAAAATAATAATTCCGAATTCACCGCTTAAAATATTTAATAGCAATTATAATCCACGATAATTCATCAACAAAAGTATCTCAAGCACATTCGCGTTAATCAAATCCACATTCCTGGTCGGGTCATTGTATCTCCAGGCACTCGAAGAACGCAGAAGTCGCATGACTGTTACAACGATCCTTCAAATACAAGACTGAAAATAAAGAAACAAAGTTGAACGAAGTTCCGTAGCACGAATTTCAGACAAATTGCGAGACAGTCAGATACGCTCGGATGAGGGACAGCCCTTAGTTGCATTACGTTGGCTCGTACGAACGATTGCAAAAATTGCAATTACATTCATAGATGACGAACGATTGCAAAAATTGCAATTACATTCATAGATGACGAACGATTGCAAAAATTGCAATTACATTCATAGATGACGAACCGTAAAAAAAAACGCTCGTGTGTGTGCGTGTGTTTGTGTGTCGTATACGAAATAAGGGATATTGCGGAGCTTCCACAGGCCTTGAATATGCGTCAGCATTCCTTCGACCGGTTATTAATGGATTATTAATTCAGGAAGTCCACCACCCGACGGATGGCCGGTGATGGTTTGGTTCCACGGCGGTGACTTCAACACCGGGACTCCGGCCATTTGGGACGCTACCGTATTCGTCAATAAGCAGAAGGTCAGTAATTCAATATCGATTATTTTCATTCATATTAATTCGTTCACTCACATCTTTCGTAATTAAATAAAAAATTCGTAATCGTTGTAATCGCTCGAGTCTTTCATCGTCAAATTTTGCAATATCCGCTGTAATCACGTGCTCGAACGTTAAGAATGGGCGAATGGATTTTGAATTAAGTCGATGATGCATATTCTCGGATTTTGAAACACTGCCAGGGCCTTGAGTAATTCGCCAGCCAAGTATTATGGATTTTGCTACGACCAATCGTGGATTCTCGGATCTCTTTCGTGACCGAAGAATATAAAATTCACGTCGTGCGGATAAAATAAATCGTTTCCCTTTCGACGACGATAACGTGCACTCCGCGCACAGCTCCGTGCTGTACGGCTGTATAAATATTAAATACTGTTTCTCGTATCGCAACCGAAAGCATGAGTAGTTTTTTTTTTTCGTTATTGCTAACGAAGCGTTTTTAATAGCGTCAATTACACTCCGAGCTGTGTAATTATAATGTGGAGGTGCTATGGGGTTACCGAACAAACTGGAATTACTATTGTTATCGGGCTCAGTCGTGTGATACTCCAACGGGCCATTTCTTGGCTCCGATTAATCGTCGAATCTAAGTGAAGAAAAGAAAACGAAATTTCGATTATTTTTTTTTAACTATCTCGCAATACTTTTTTTCCTGATAATATGTCAGCTTAGAATGATAATAATAATAAATTATAATTGATTATTGATATTTGTAATTACTACAATAATAATAATAATAATAATAATAATGATAATAATAATAATAATAATAAAAATAATAATGATAATAATAATAAAAATAATAATAATGATAATAATAATAATTATTGTAATGAATTGATGATTATTACTATAATACTCATAAGAAACTATATTATCAATAATAACTGATTTTTATTGATAGCATCGATTAATCATAGTTAATCAATAATAATAATAATGATAATACATTGATTGTATTATTATTTTTACAATAAATTATATGAATTTATATAATTCAATAATAATTGATTGTTATTATTATTATTATTGATTAATAATAAGAATAATAATAATAATAATAATAATAATAATAATAATAATGATAATAATAATAATAATAATAATAATAATAATAATAATAATAATAATAATAATAATAATAATAATAATAATAATAATAATAATAATAATAATAATAATAATAATAATAATAATAATAATAATAATAATAACAATAACAATAATAATAATAATAATAATAATAATAATAATAATAATAATAATAATAATAATAATAATAATAATAATAATAATAATAATAATAATAATAATAATAATAATAATAATAATAATAAAAATAATAATAATAATACAAAATTCATTATAATCGATGATCATTATTTTTACGACAACTACAAGATCATGAATAATAACTGATTGTTATTCTCATCATCATCGATTAATTATAATCAACAAACAATGACACCAACAACCCAAATAATAATGAATTCGATTAACAATCGTCCAATCAATATTCCTCAGGTTCTCGTGGTAACGGTGGCCTATCGATTGAACATTCTTGGTTTCTTCACGACGACGGACGGCGAGGCACCCGGCAATTACGGAATGCTCGATCAGGTCGCGGCCCTAGACTGGATACAAAAAAACATTCATCTGTTCGAAGGCGCATCGTCCAACGTCGTGATATACGGTCACAGTTCCGGTGCCATAAGCGTCGGTCTTCACACCGTTAGCCCGTTGAGCCGTGGAAAATTCGCCAAAGCCATTGCAATGAGCGGCGACGCCATAGGTTCCGTTCGCACACCAAAATTGGAATTACCCATAGTCGACGAGATAGCAACGCGTTTCGGTTGTTATCGACGACCAACAAAAGCTCTGATGGAATGTCTTCGACGGGTCGACGCGAAAGTTCTCGTCCACGAAACCGCTCACATCGAAAGTTGGGGTCCGATAATCGACGTCGAAACGAACAATTCGTCAAATCCGTTTCTTCCGGCTCATCCAAAATACATTCTCGAAACCGGAAATTTCAACGCCGTGCCGATGATGGCCGGTTACGTGAACAACGAACAAGCTCTCATATACATCGAAACTTTGGACAACGAAAACGATGGCAAATTAACACCCCCGAATTTTGAATTTTTAATAACCGAAGAAGCCTCAATGGCCGTCGAACAACCGAATTCGAACACCACTTGCGAATCGAAACCTCAATTGGTTGCCGAAGCTGTTTTGTTTTATTACAAACCTCATCCACCGACCAACGACGAAGGAGCTTTGAGAGATCGTTATTTGGATTTGCAAACGGAAAAAAATTACGCGGCTGGTTTGGCTTTGCTCGCCGCCCACGTGGGAAAACGTGAAAAATCTTTCGTTTATCGATTCGATTATCGCGCGAGAACTCGCGAAGTTACCAAGGATGTTCCCGAATGGGCTGGAGTTCCCCATATGTTCGAATTGCCGTTCGTTTGGGGATTACCCCATGATTTTAATAGCCCGATTTTGTGGCAACAGAGCGATAAAACATTGGCCGATGTTATGATGATGATGATGGCGAATTTCGTTAGAACCGGAAGTCCTTCGTTGAACAACGTTAGGTGGGAACCTTATACCGAAGAAGCTCCGGGAATTCTTATAATCGATCGTACCATCAATATGAGCGACATGCACACCGTTGATTTTCGTGCTTTGGATTTTTGGAACGATTATTATCCCAAAGTCGTCGATGAAGCGACGAATAATTGTTGCAACGTGACTAGATCCATGGCTAATTCGCGGGCTCGAAGTTCCGTAGGATTTTGCGTTGTTGCGACTTTTGTCGCGATTTTCGTTTTCCTATCAGCTTGCGTCTAACGATTTCGTTGACGTTTGGGAACAAAAAAATTTGTGTAATCGCGTTTTGACGTTTGAGGGAGTATTTTTGGTACGCGATAAGTCGAAGAATTTTAGTCTTCTGCTTGAGTTACGTAATGTATAATTTGGCAACACCGCATTCGTTGATTTAGTATTTATAATACTAAACACATAACCTATAATACTGCGGTGTTGCCATGTTTGTGAATTGCTAAAAAATCTTGTATTATTTTTAGCTGTTTCTTCTAACGAAAGCAAGCTTCACATGTTCCGGAAAGAGTAAAATGTTCATAGGATATTCGTTTGTATCTTCTTTAAATTTCATCAAAATCTGTTTGTCAATTCCAACGTAATAAATGATTAAATGCGTCGAAATCACAGACTCCGTGTTAAGTGCTTCGAAATGAAATTATTAATGCCTTCTTTCAAAGTCAACCAAGGATTACAAAAATGTAACTGAGTCATTGTTTCAAATGTTTTGACGTCTCCGCAAATGTTCATAATTTTTTGTTTGTTAATTGACTTATCGGGGGTACTCCCTTAAATTGCAATGACAGAGGATTAGAATTTTTCGGGGATACGCTTACATCGAATTCTCAGGATATTTTGGAGAAAAAAACGAGAAGAAAAATGAGTATGTTGAGATAAAAATATACATAGGTGTAAAGAGAAAATATATGTAAGGGAGAGAGTTATATTATTCGTAAGGAAAATAAGCAAACAGAGGTTTGATTTTCGGGTTTTTGTTGGATTATTGAATTAATTATTATCCGAAAATCGTCGATGAAACGACGAATAATTGTCGCAACGTTAACGAATCAATGATCAACGCGCAAGCCTGAACTTCCGTGCGATATTTGCATTGTCACGAATTTTATTGCGACGATAATTTTTTTAATCCGCTTACGTCCAACGATTTCGTCATTTCGATATTGTTAATATTATGTACTTACGTTCGACATTTTATCGAATAACAGAGGCTTCAAAATTTTCGACACGCTTACAGCAAATATCCAGGATATTTCTCGAGAAAAACGAGAAAATAAAATAACTCCATTCAGAGCAATATACATGTAAAAAAAAAAAAAAAAAAAAAAATACTCATACGGGAGGAAGAAATATTATTCTCAAGGTAAAATAGATCGGTCTGTGAACGTTTCAACATTTACTGAATTTTTATTATTTGCTTTTTAATACGGAGAGATATAGAAAAACATATATTGTTTGGGAAACAAACGGTCGATAACTTATGAATATTTTGATGCTTTGATGATGATAATAATAATAATTTTAATAATTAATAATAATAATAATAATAATTAATTAATTAATAATAATAATAATAATAATAATAATAATAATAATAATAATAATGTACCGTCTATATATAATAATAATTATATTATATAAGGTGCGCAACGAACGTGCATCAGGGCTGTTAACCTGAGCGCGCGCACATCCAAACATTTCTTTTTTTCTTCTTCTTCCTCCTCCTCTTCTTCTTCTTCCTCCACATTTCTCCTAAATATATAATATTAATTAATCAATTTGTTATTTTTTTTTTGTTTCGTTTCATCTTCTTCTTTAATGCAAAAACTCCTACAGTGATAACCGACGTCGCGCGAGGTCCCCGACGAGCTATTCTTTGTGCGCTGCTGTTGCGCGTGCCCTCGGGGCCGCCCCGGGACCAACTTATATACAATGTTTCCGCTCCTGTCGCATCTCCACAACTCCCCCCCTCACACTCGTCTTCGTCGTTATCGTCGTTATACAACCGTCCCTTACATTTTTTTTTTTCCTCAATTTTTTTTCTCTCTTTCATTTCCTATTCGTCTTATGATTCCTTCTCAACCTTCGCCGCAATATATAGTATTCGTTTTTCGTCACAGTATCGTTTTCCCATTTATTTTTTTTTCTCTCCCAACTTTTTTTTCGTTCAATGTTTCTATCCTTACTGTTCGCGTGTGTCTCGCTTGTCCCTCGTAAACCACTCCACCACTGGTATGTTCTTCATCGGATTATTCTTTTCTTTTCCTTTTTTTTTTTTTTTTTTTTTTAATTTTTATTATTATTATTTTGTTTGTTTTGTTTTATTTTGTTTGATGATTCACACGGGTTGAAACACGGCCTCCGCCGCGTTTGCTTTACAGAAGTAGGCACAGCGATTTTTTTTTCTGTTTCATTTTTTTTTCGGGTGACTTTTTGTTGATTTGTCGCACGAGGTCGTAGAATATCTGGAAAAAGAGATGAGGGAATGGTTTATATGGATTGAATTCATGTAGGATGTATGAATATTTTACAAATAATGATGGTCATGATGATAAGAAGGCTGTGTAATAAATTCTCATCGTTCTTGTATTTTTTTTTTTTTTTTTTCGGCAACTTCGAAATTTGTTAGGTTATTTGTTTGCATTCGCAAGTGCTTTTTTTTGCTCTAGGAACCGATTTGCTTTAGTTTTTTGAATTCATTACTGTCAATGAATTTTTCTGGGTTAACGAATCACAAAATTGCGGGAAAAGAAAAGAAAAACGGTGGAAATTTATTGCACAATCTAATAATAACAACAATAGTATAATAATGATAATAATAATAATAATAATAATATTAATAAAAATATAATATGATACATATTAGATTATATTGTATTATATATTTATTATATATATTTTAATAATATAATATATAATATTCTTATTATTATATTACTGTTGTTATTATTAGGTTATCAAATTCGAATCTGATAATTTAAATATATTATAATATTACTATTAATAATATATTATATTATTATTTTTATTATATATGATAATATATTATTAATAGTAATATTATAATGAAATTACATTGATATCATTAAATTTTAATTTTGACACTATTCTTCGTTGTTGAGAAAAATTTCTTCGCTGGACCATCTTATTTTTGAACGATTAATTATGATTATAAACTCGACGATTAAACTTACGTCGTGAACGTTAATTTTAGCTTTGGCAGATGTTTCCATGAAGGCGCAGTTGAATTGCCGGGCAAGATTGACTCCTTGGTCTTTACCGACTACCCTCTCGTCCTCCAAGTCGCATTTGTTACCAACGAGAACCATCGGCACGTCGTCCGTGTCCTTTACCCGAAGGATCTGTTCCCGGAGGTCCTGCAAGTCGTTGAACGTCGATTGTGCCGTTATCGAGTACACGAGGACGAAACCCTGGCCGTTCTTCATGTAAAGGTCCCTCATGGCTGTGAATTGTTCCTATACGAATGAAAATAACAACAAGAGATCAATCATTTGATCGTTACGACAAAGTAACGAAAACTTATTTGATTTTTTTTGGGTAAAAAGAATGACTTAAAATTAAATAATGAATTTGATATTTTTCTCTGTCGAAAAATGCGACTTAAAAATTGAATAATTGATTTGATTCTATTTGGTCGAAGAATGTGACTTCAAAAATAAATTATTGATTCGATTTTTTTTTCGTTCAAAGAATATGACTTCAAAAATCAATAATTAATTTGATTTTTTTAGGGGAGAATGTGAATTAGAAATTAAATAATGTAGTGGGATTTGAAAGTTAAATATTAAATTCTTTACTTTATTCAAATCAAAGAATGTGACGTAAATATCAAATAACAAAATTGATTTTTTAAGTCGAAGAATGTGACTTGAAAATTAACTAATAAAGTTAATGTTTTTTTTTATCGAGAATGTGACTTAAAAATAAAACAATGAATTTGTTTCTTCGTCGAAGAATTTAATGAAAAAACTGAATACATTTTTTGATTCGACTTAAAAATTGTCATAAGTGGATAATTTTAGAATCAGGTGGAATACTGTCCTGAGGTTTCGTTGAAGATTTTAATCGGTCGAGGAATGATTCTTACCGTGCCAGCTGTGTCCAAGATTTCCAGCATACATTGCTGTCCATCGACTTCCACCTGCTTGCGATAACTGTCCTCGATCGTAGGGTCATATTTCTCGACGAATATTCCCTGAACGAACTGAACCGTGAGGGCCGATTTGCCGACGCCCCCGCTTCCCAACACTACTATCTTATATTCACGCATCTCTCGTTTCTATCTATCTGTGCTCGTTGTCACAGCCGAGGGGTCACCGAATCCGCCACGTCTTGTCCTGCTTCGCTTTCAGCGAGATATATCTGCAATCACAGAAGGAATAACAATTATTTATTAGTGAGAACAAACACACAAGTTTCGGGTTGAATAATTATATTTTTTTTTAAATTGTTCTTATGCAAAAAAAAAAAGGACGAAAGGGTTTTAAGAAGAACCAATTTTTTTACACCCTAACACAGCCATGGATGTTAAATTAATTCAACTTTAAAATTATATTATTATTTCATATTATTAAAATTAATTTAATTTAAAAATAAAATGTTGGAAAGTTTCTCTAATTTTCCCAAACAAAAATTGTTACTTTTCCCAAACGATTTTTCTTTCATGGAACCCAGAGAGGAAATTCAGAGTTGATATAAATATTTTCGCATAGAGGAAGATTCGTACAATATCTTCAATTCTCGTAGAGCAGATTGCAAATTTTAATTCGCAGCCTCTTCAATTATGAGGAAGCAATTTATAAGTTTCAACTTTTCAAAATTTTATTCACAAACTGATTAATCAAAAATTCCTGAAGAGCTGAGTAAAAATATTATTTAAATTTGGTTTATTCGCGGAAGAAACTTTATTCTCTACGTTTCGTACCGCAACTTATTACCTAATTTCTCCCGAAGATTAAAAAAATGTTGGAAGTTTTTCTCGACTTTCCGGATTCTTCAAGCTCATCAAAATTCCACGAGGTAAATTATTCTCCGAAACTGCGGTCGAGATTATCAAAAGTTTCGAGTGAACCATCGTAAATATCTCCTCGGCGTTATCGACAAACAACCGGAAACTCGAAATTCTCGACGAAACCACATACAATATACACGTATAAGTATATTACATCTCACAGCGCATATTTACACGGAATACCGCATGCGTGAATTCACTCGACTCGAAGCACACGAATTACGTCATCACAAAATTTTATAAAAATGAGAAGACAACAAAAAAAAAACAGTCATTTACAGTCTCTTATTTACAGTCAATTTATAATCATATTAATAGTCAATCGCCGCCCTTAACTGCCCTTTCCCGTAAAAATGACCCCATTAACATTTTTTTCAACCTTATTTTCTTATCAAGCGCGTATTACTCGCCAAATTAATTTTCCATCGCTCACTATATAACGTTTGTGAGATCCATCGATCGTCGTTTCAACGAAAAAATTCCCAAGAACAAGCAAAATATTTTTCCCCTTCCATCCGAACGCCGTTTAATGAAATTAAAAGCGAAAAGAGGAGCTTGCACGGATACTTCGATGGCGGCGTTGGAATTTCTCTGGAATCGAGGTATCGAAAAAAAAAAATCTATCCTTTTGCAATCGACTTTTCTCTCGGGCTACGTCGATGGAATTCGCTGGCGACCCTCCGAAGTGCGTCGCACACACGCGGTGCATGTGAATACCGGAAAGCTCGGGGACTCGATAAAAAAAAAAAAAAAAAACAGCCGTGGAAGTGTGTCGAACGCGGCTAAAAGCTCGATGATGCGGAACAATGATTCGTCGTTACAGTCGTCGTCGTCGTCGTTGCCACAAAAAGAAACGAAAAAAAAAAAAAACTCTCGGGCTGCAGCTATTGTACGTGCGGTCGTTGTTAATAACGACGAGTGCGTACAGACCTCGAAACTCATCCACGTTGCGCTGTCGGTGAGCTCACGATAAACCCATCGACGTAATGATATGAGAAAAAAAAAGAAAAGTAGTTACTTCGGTAAATTATGTTGGAATTTTTTAATGTTGAAAAATTCATAGTTATTTAACGCAGGTTTGGATAAAAAATAGATCGATGGATACTTTATTGCTTATTGACAGTACAACGAGGTCTTTTATAGCGAAGGGTTTTTACAGTTTTGGGTGTAGAGAAATGTATGAATATCGAATTGAATTGAATGAAAAATAGAAAAAAATTATGCCAAGAATTCATTTTAATGCATTTTAAAGCCTAAAAATGTATAATTCGCTAGATTCGAAGGAATTTTACGACACGTCACGGTTTAATTGGTCAATTACGAATAAACTCGAGGAGTTATTTGTTTTGAGCGAAGGACACGCAAGCGCGATCCTTCCGGCTGCATCGGAATCGCTCTCATAGCGAGACTCGTAAATTAACGAAACTATAAAGATAATAATTCAAAAAGGAGAAGAAAAAAATATAAAAGAATGAAAATTAGCGGGAGAAAAGCATTGTTTCAAAGGTTGATCTATTGTATAAGTCGACCGCGGGTCGCGTGGGACACGCTACGGAAAAAAAAACTGATATTTTCGTCGGTGACACAATTAATTAGAGCGCGAAGCAACTCCTGGCCGTTTGTCTATCGACCTACGTGTATATATTCCGTGCAATGTCCGTAAAAAAGTTTGAAAGAACGAGAGAATGGTTGAGAAGAAGGAGGCTCGAGTCTCCGGACGAGCTCGGAAGCCCGTGCGAGACCACTTCCGGTTTCTTCGCTTTCTCATCCCCATCGGAAACTTTGCAGATCGACTTTCAACGTTTTTTTTTGTACTTTCGGTTTATTTTTGGTTTCCTTTTCTTTTCTTTTCTTCCTTCCGTCTTCGTGTCTGAGTTATTAATGATTATAGATCGGAAACGCGTTGATTCATGCGACAAAAGCGATCGGTGGAGTCACCGGACAAGCCTCAATCGTGTAGTACGATTAAATGATTGTTCTTGGGAGTCGTTCCGAGTGATGCATAATAATTTGTTACACTCACTCGCGATTACGTCAGCGCTCCGAGACTGGCAATGATCTCGGAGAAAATAAATGTGGAGATTGACGATGCAGCCACGGAAATTTGCATTACCCGCAATTGAAGCTCGTAGACGCGATGCATTGATGCTAAATATTTTTTAATTGACGAATTTATGACGAATAAATTCGATAAATTTGTGATTCATATAAGTCTTCCTTTTTTTTCTAACTCGTCCAGGTTTTTTTCAGACTACAATTTTTGCGACCACAATCCAACTTCAATGCGAGCATATTTTTGTGTCTTGCTGTTCAGCATTGCTGCTAGATCGTAACGACTCAATTCGATGAAAGTCTTCGATTTTTTGCGAGCGAACAATTGAGAAAGAATTCCAGTTGCGAAAAGATAAACGATATCGATGTGAAATATCGAAAATTTGTCTGAGAGTAGTGTAGTCAGGTGGCAGTGTAAAAAATGCAGTGTAGTCAGATCGTACGAGTTCCCCGTGCAAGTTAAGTGCTCTGTTGCCGTTATGTAACGCTAGCAGAGTCATTTTCAAAATCAATTTTTTCAACAATCGGACGAGCAAAGAAATTTTAACTTTAGCAAACAATGAGCAAACAAGCTTGTATACAGTGACAATCGTATGTCCGATTGTTCTCTGTTACCGTCACGCGGATCATCTCATCTGCATGTACATTCGGCGGTAACACATTCCGCGTGTTATCTCGCGCAATTATCGGAGTGGGACGTTTCCTGTCGCGCAATAGAAATCATTCTGCCGATAGATTTTGACCACATTGTCTCTGTGTCACGAGCGCCCGGCAAATATAAATTGAAGCTTGCAGTAGCTCATCGTCAATCAGTCTTTGACAGTGAACGACGAAGCTTACCCAGTGAGGCTTCATATTATTTTGATCGATCAACGGAAATTTTATAAAGAATTTTACAAAATAATCCCAATTTATACGACATCATGAAAATAGCTGCGATTTTGATTGGCCTTCTAGTCACCTTCGCGACTGTGAGTACATCTCATTTACATCGCAAACATTTTCTTTTTGTAAGATAATTATTGTAAAACAAGGGTTGTCATTAGTAACGGAAAGATTTGAGTTGTTCAATGTACGCCGAGGCGACGGTTAGAAGAAACGAAAATTATTAGTCCCAGTAGTCTGGGGTGCGGCTCGAAGCTCTGAATATATAATGGACCAGGATAGAAACATGACTGACACTCCAATTTTATTTGAAAAATTCTCAATTCCGATAAAGTATCTGGGGAAAAATGTTATCGAATTCAAAACTGGCACGTCTCAAAAAAAAGGCTGAGGTGGGGGAGTCGAAGAAACTTCTAAGAAATCAGTTAGGTCGTCGGATCGAAAAGATAATTTAAAAAAATCATCGACCCTATCGAGGGTTCGAAGATTTGTAACCAGACGATTTGGCGCGTTACCGCCCATATATCCATATATATATTCATTTTTGGGATTTCGATCTGTCGGGACCTTGTCATTCGGAGCCATACTGATTCGTTACATTCATTTCCGGAGCATTTGAAACCGATCAATTGACTCGTTGGAAAATTGAATATTCGGTGCTTCGATCCGCACCCGTAGCTCCGTTATTTTTGTTCTATCGACGGAATTTTTTTCAGGCGGAGGGGGAGGGCACGTCACTAGATTTAGCGATAGCCCAAGGCTACCGTGAGTGCGAGGAATCCATGAAACCTAGCGAAGGTAAGGATTTGCACGATATGTACGGAAAATCTTAATTTCGAATTTATAAAATTGGAACAAATGATAAACTTTTGTATTATATTTAATAGCTTGATTCTTAATTTCAATTCCAGACACATTACTACTCATAGATAATGGGGCGGGTAAAGACAACAAAGATGTTCAATGTTTCCGAGCTTGCGTGATGGAAAAAGCGGGTATCGTTAGTATCAAAAACAACAATAATAATATTAACAATAATAATAATAACAATAATAATAATAATATTGATTTAAAAACAAAAAAATGAACAAATTTGTTTTTAACATTAAACCATTCGATCGGCATTAACGAATTGATGCAATCAAAATTATTAAAATACGTTCCAGAGGAATGGTCCGAGCGTTGACCTCGAAAAATTGGAGAGTTTATTACGATCAAACGAAAATCAGTGTGAATTGAGAACTCGACTCATTATGGAGGCTTATACAGCCTGTAAGGCAGAAGGTATGAAACGTGTTTTGGTTCCACTTTTATCACGCAAAAATAATTTTATTCAAATCATCGAGCTTCGGTACAGAGTTCCTCGTGGGCAATATCATATAATAACATTATATGATATGATAATATTGATATATATTGATATATGATAATAACAATAATCTTCTATCATGAAAAAAAACATTTCACTCCTAAAAAGTAGTCATTCATTGATTGACTATAAGAAAAGCTTCTACAAAAAAAATTAATCAATTCATTCATTTTATTTTCAATACTATATAAAATAACGATAAAGAAACATAAATAAAAAACGATATTTACGAAGAAATTCTGATGATTATTTATTCTTTCAATTACAGCGGAAGTGTCGGACGACGAGTGCGAAGTGATGGGACATTTTTGGTATTGTGCCGAGAAAAAAATAAACCAACAAACCTGTTAGCACCAAATGTGAATAAAACGGAACCACCATTAAACTCGAGATAACGTATGCGATTTTTCACTAAAAAAAAATAAATAAATATCACAATAAAGCATTCCTAGATTTTCTTTGAATACATCTTCTTTCTTTATTTCTTTCAAAAACCCATATACGTAATAACACTTTTTGCCTTTCCTCATAATTTTCAATTTCAAGGATTCAAGGGTTTGTAACCAGACGATTTAGCTCGTTTCTCCCGTTCTATATAGATATGTATATGGTCATTCTCGGGATTTCGATTTGTCGAGAAACCAATAAGAAAACCTACAACAAAAAAATCTATCAATTTATTCTATTTTTAATACTTTATAAAATAACGATAAATTTAAAAAATAACTAGAAATCGATATTTACGAAAAAATGTCTTTGCAGCGGATTGCAGCGGAAGTGTCGGATGATAAGTGCGAAGTGATGGGAAATTTTATGGATTGTTTGAAGAGGAAAATGGAAACTGAATAGGCTGACCCGTGATTGACCATTGAACGAACGTCCGAAACTACTGGGAATTGTCTTACCTTTTGGAAGAATGGAATCTACAGCACCAAATGTGAACCACTATTAACCCGAGATAAAGTATGCGATGCCCCACCAAAAATAAATACATGAATAAATAAATATCACGATAAAGCATTCGTCAATTTTCTTTGATTATCTTTATTTCTTCCAACAACCCATAACCATAAGAACATTTTTTGCCTTTCTTAATGTATTTATAAAAAAATAATTTGAAAAAATAAAGCAACGAAAAATAATGAAATATTGTTAAATTCTATAGTACTCGAATTTTCATACTGTCTTCCAATTGAGTATCGAAAAAATGGACTCGTCGGCCTTCCAGCGTTGTCTCGTTATCTTCCTTCATCTCATCACCCGCGTGACGGCAGCAGAGCACAATCGGAAATCCGATTGTCACTATATACGAGCTTTTTTTGGTCATTGTTTGCTAATTATTTGATAAGGTGAACATTCATTTGCTCGTCCGGTTTTTCAGAAAATCGATTTGAAAAAGCCTCCGCTAGCGTTGTATAACGCCAGCATTTTTGCTCTTTGTTTGCTCATGAAATAACGGAGTTTCAACCCCGTCGCTTGTTTATTGTCGGAGATATCCACCCTCGACTACCCGAGCTACCCTTACAGACAATTTTTCGATGGTTCGTCGATATCGCTTATCTTTTCGCACTGGAATTTTTAGTTAATTGTTTGGTCGCAAAATATCGAAGACTAAAGCCTTTAGCGTGATTATTTTCCGAAATATCCACCCCCGAAGACTCGAGCTACCCTCAAAGACCAATTTTCGATATTTCGTCGATATCGCGTATCTTTCCGCACTGGAATTCTTTGCTAATTGTTTGCTCGCAAAATATCGAAGACTGAACCCCATAGCGTAATTATTTTTCGAAATATCCACCCCCCGAAGACTCTAGCCACCCTCACAGACCAATTTTCGATATTTCGTCGATATCGCTTATCTTTTCGCACTGGAATTCTTCGCTAATCGTTTGGTCGCAAAATATTGTATACTGAACCCGGTAGTAAAAATAATTACGGGTAAAAAAATAAGGGGTTGAAACTCCAATATTTCGGAAGCAAACGAACAGCAAAAAAATGCAGTGTAGTTGGATCGTACGATTTTTCCGTGCTAGTTAAGTGCTCTGCTGCCGTCTTGTAACGCGAGCAGAGTCATTTTCAAAATCAATTTTTTCAACAATCGGACGAGCAAAGAAATTTCCACTTTAGAAAACAATGAGCAAACAAGCTTGTCTACAGTGACAATTGTATTTCCGATTTTGCTCTGCTGCCGTCACGCGGATCATCTCATCTGCATGCACATTCGGCGGTAACGAATCTCGCGTGTTATCTCGCGCAATTATCGGAGTGGGACGTTTCCTGTCGCGCAATAGAAATTATAATGCCGATAGATTTTGACCACATTGTCTCTGTGTAACGAGCGCCCGGCAAATATAAATACGAGCGTGCGGTAGCTCATCGTCAATCAGTCTTCGACACAGTGAACGACGAAGCTTACCCAGTGAGGCTTCATATTATTTTGATCGATCAACGAAAATTTTATAAAGAATTTTCCAAAATAATCCTAATTTATACGATATCATGAAAATAGCTGCGATTTTTATTGGCCTTCTAGTCACCTTCGCGACTGTGAGTACATCTCATTTACATCGCAAACATTTTCTTTTTGTAAGATAATTATTGTAAAACAAGGGTTGTCATTAGTCACGGAAAGATTTGAATTGTTCAATGTACACCGAGGCGACGGTTGGAAGAAACGAAAATTATTAGTCCCAGTAGTCTGGGGTGCGGCTCGAAGCTCTGAATATATAATAGACCAGGATAGGAACATAACTGACACTCCAATTTTATTTAAAAAATTCTCAATTTCGATAAGGTATCTGGGAAAAAATTTCATCGAATTCAAAACTGGCACATCTCAAAAAAAATACTGAGGTGGGGGAGTCGAAGAAATTTCTAAGAAATCAGTTAGGTCGTCGGATCGAAAAGAAAATTTAAAAAAATCATCGACCCTATCGAGGGTTCGAAGATTTGTAACCAGACGATTTGGCGCGTTGACGCCCATATTTCCATATATATATATTCATTTTCAGAATTTCGATCTGTCGCGACCTTGTCATTCGGAGCCATACTGATTCGTCACATTTATTTCCGGAGCATTTGAAACCGATCAATTGACCCGTTGGAACATTGAATATTCGGTGTTTCGATCCGCACCCTTAGCTCCGTTATTTTTGTTCTATCGACGGAATTTCTTTCAGGCGGAGGGGGGGGACCCGCCACTACATTTAGCGATAGCCCGAGCCTATAGTGAGTGCGAGGAATCCATGAATCTAACCGAAGGTAAGGATTTGCAAAATATTTCCGGAAAATCCCAATTTCGAATTTATAAAATCCGAAAAAATGATAACAAACTTTTATATAATATTTGATATATTGATTCTTAATTTGAATTCCAGACCCATGGGAACTCTTGGCAAAGGGGGTGGGTAAAGACAACAGGGATGTTCAATGTTACCAAGCTTGCATGATGGAAAAAGCGGGTCTCGTTAGTATCACAGACAACAACAATAATAATATCAACAATAATAATAATAATATTGATTTAAAAACAAAAATAATAAACAAATTTGTTTTTAACATTAAACCATTCGATCGGCCTTAACGAATTGATGCAATCAAAATGATTCAAATATGTTCTAGAGGAATGGTCTGAGCATTGACCTCAAAAAAATTGAGAGTTTATTGCGATCAGACGAAAGTCAGTGTAAAATGACGATTCGATTCTTCATGGAGATTTTTACAGCCTGCAAGGCAGAAGGTATGAAACGTGTTTTGGTTCCACTTTTATCACGCAAAAATAATTTCATTCAAATAATCGAGCTTCAGTACATAAATCGTTAAAAAAACATTCCACTCCCAAAAAAGTAGTCATTCATTCAATTGACTACACGGAAAGCTCCTACAAGAAAAAATGAATCAATGTATTCATTTTATTTTCAATACTATATAAAATAACGATAAAGAAACATAAATAAAAATCGATATTTACGAAGGGATCCTGATAATTATTTATTCTTTCAATTACAGCGGAAGTGTCGGATGACGAGTGCGAAGTGATGGGAAATTTTTGGTATTGTTACAATAAAAAAATAGACGAAGAATACTGTTAGCACCAAATGTGAATGAAACGGAACCACCATTAAACTCGAGATAACGTATGCGATTCTTCACTAAAAATAAATAAATAAATATTACACCAAATCGTTCCTAGATTTTCTTTGAATATATCTTCTTTCTTTATTACTTTCAAAAACCCATATACGTAATGACACTTTTTGCCTTTCCTCATAATTTTCAATTTCAAGGGTTCAAGGGTTTGTAACCAGACGATTTAGCTCGTTTCTCCCGTTCTATATAGATATGTATATGGTCATTCTCGGGATTTCGATTTGTCGGGAAACCAATAAGAAAACATACAACAAAAAAATCTATCAATTCATTTTATTTTTAATACTCTATAAAATAGCGATAAATTGAAAAAATAAATAGAAATCGATATTTACGAAGAAATTTGTGTAATTAATAATTCGTTCGATTGCAGCGGAAGTGTCGGATGATGAGTGCGAAGTGATGGGAAAATTTATGGATTGTTTGAAGAGGAAAATGAACATTGAACGAACGTCCGAAACTACTGGGAATTGTCTTACCTTTGGAAGAATGGAATCTACAGCACCAAATGTGAACCACTATTAACCCGAGATAAAGTATGCGATGCCCCACCAAAAATAAATACATGAATAAATAAATATCACGATAAAGCATTCGTCAATTTTCTTCGATTATCTTTATTTCTTCGAACAACCCATAGCCATAAGAACATTTCTTGCCTTTCTTTATGTATTTATAAAAAAATAATTTGAAAAAATAAAGCAACGAAAAATAATGAAATATTGTTAAATTCTATAGTACTCGAATTTTCATACTGTCTTCCAATTAAGTATCGAAAAAATTGACTCGGCGGCCTTCCGGCGTTCTCTCGTTATCTTCCTTCATCTCATCAACCGCGTGACGGCAGCAGAGCACAATCGGAAATCCGATTGTCACTATATACGAGCTTTTTTTGGTCATTGTTTGCTAATTATTTGATAAGGTGAACATTCATTTGCTCGTCCGGTTTTTCAGAAAATCAATTTGAAAAAGCCTCCGCTAGCGTTATATAACGCCAGCATTTTTGCTCTTTGTTTGCTCATGAAATAACGGAGTTTCAACCCCGTCGCTTGTTTATTGTCGGAGATATCCACCCTCGACTACCCGAGCTACCCTCACAGACGATTTTTCGATGATTCGTCGATATCGCTTATCTTTTCGCATTGGAATTCTTCGCTAATTGTTTGGTCGCAAAATATCGAAGACTGAAGCCTTTAGCGTGATTATTTTCCGAAATATCCACCCCCGAAGACTCGAGCCACCCTCAAAGACCAATTTTCGATATTTCGTCGATATCGCGTATCTTTCCGCACTGGAATCCTTTGCTAATTGTTTGCTCGCAAAATATCGAAGACTGAACCTCGTAGCGTAATTATTTTTCGAAATATCCACCCCCCGAAGACTCTAGCCACCCTCACAGACCAATTTTCGATATTTCGTCGATATCGCGTATCTTTTCGCACTCAAATTCTTCGCTCATTGTTTGGTCGCAAAATATTGTATACTGAACCCGGTAGTAAAAATAATTACGGGTAAAAAGATAAGGGGTTGAACCTCCAATATTTCGGGAGCAAACAAACAGCAAAAAAATGCAGTGTAGTTAGATCGTATGATTTTTCCGTGCTAGTTAAGTGCTCTGCTGCCGTCATGTAACGCTAGCAGAGTCATTTTCAAAATCAATTTTTTCAACAATCGGACGAGCAAAGAAATTTCAACTTTAGAAAACAATGAGCAAACAAGCTTGTCTACAGTGACAATTGTATTTCCGATTGTACTCTGCTGCCGTCACGCGGATCATCTCATCTGCATGTACATTCGGCGGTAACACATCTCGCGTGTTATCTCGCGCAATTATCGGAGTGGGACGTTTCCTGTCGCGCAATAGAAATTATTCTGCCGATAGATTTTGACCACATTGTCTCTGTGTAACGAGCGCCCGGCAAATATAAATACGAGCGTGCGGTAGCTCATCGTCAATCAGTCTTCGACACAGTGAACGACGAAGCTTACCCAGTGAAGCTTCATATTATTTTGATCGATCAACGGAAATTTTATAAAGAATTTTCCAAATTAATCCTAATTTATACGACATCATGAAAATAGCTGCGATTTTGATTGGCCTTCTAGTCACCTTCGCGAATGTGAGTACATCTCATTCACATCGCAAACATTTTCTTTTTGTAAGATAATTATTGTAAAACAAGGGTTGTCATTGGTAACGGAAAGATTTGAGTTGTTCAATGTACGCCGAGGCGACGGTTGGAAGAAACGAAAATTATTAGTCCCAGTAGTCTGGGGTGCGGCTCGAAGCTTTGAATATATAATGGACCAGGATAGGAACATAACTGAAACTCCAATTTTATTTAAAAAATTCTCAATTTCGACAAGGTATCTGGGAAAAAATTTCATCGAATTCAAAACTGGCACATCTCAAAAAAAAATACTGAGGTGGGGGAGTCGAAGAAACTTCTAAGAAATCAGTTAGGTCGTCGGATCGAAAAGATAATTTAAAAAATCATCGACCCTATCGAGGGTTCGAAGATTTGTAACCAGACGATTTGGCGCGTTGACGCCCATATTTCCATATATATATATTCATTTTCGGAATTTCGATCTGTCGCGACCTTGTCATTCGGAGCCATACTGATTCGTCACATTTATTTCCGGAGCATTTGAAACCGATCAATTGACCCGTTGGAACATTGAATATTCGGTGTTTCGATCCGCACCCGTAGCTCCGTTATTTTTGTTCTATCGACGGAATTTCTTTCAGGCGGAGGGGAAGAAGAAGCCGCCACTAAATTTGGCGATGGAGCTAGGCTATGATGACTGCGAGAAACCCATGAATCTAACCGAAGGTAAGGATTTGCACAATATTTCCGGAAAATCCTAATTTCGAATTTATAAAATCCGACAAAATGATAACAAACTTATGTATAATATTTAATATCTTGATTCTTAATTTGGATTCCAGACACATGGGCACTCGTGGAAAAGGGGGTGGGTAAAGACAACAAAGATGTTCAATGTTACCAAGCTTGCATGATGGAAAAAGCGGGTCTCGTTAGTATCACAAACAACAACAATAATAATAATAATAATATTGATTTAAAAACAAAAATAATAAACAAATTTGTTTTTAACATTAAACCGTTCGATCGGCCTTAACGAATTGATGCAATCAAAATGATTAAAATATGTTCTAGAGGAATGGTTTGAGCATTGACCTCGAAAAAATTGAGAGTTTATTGCGATCAGACGAACGTCAGTGTAAAATGACGATTCGATTCTTCATGGACGTTTTTACAGCCTGCAAGGAAGAAGGTATGAAACGTGTTTTGGTTCCACTTTTATCACGCAAAAATAATTTCATTCAAATCATCGAGCTTCAGTACAGAGTTCCTCGTAGGCAATATCGGTGAAGATTTTTTAATTATCTGATAACAATAATCTTCTATCGTAAAAAAAACATTTCACTCCCAAAAAAGTAGTCATTCATTCATTGACTACACGGAAAGCTCTCACAAAAAAAAATGAATCAATGTATTCATTTTATTTTCAATACTATATAAAATAACGATAAAGAAACATAAATAAAAATCGATATTCACGGAGGGATCCTGATAATTATTTATTCTTTCAATTACAGCGGAAGTGTCGGATGACGAGTGCGAAGTGATGGGAAATTTTTGGTATTGTTACAAGAAAAAAGTAAAAGAAGAATACTGTTAGCACCAAACGTGAATGAAACGGAACCACCATTAAACTCGAGATGTCGTATGCGATTCTTCACTAAAAATAAATAAATAAATATTACACCAAATCGTTTCTAGATTTTCTTTGAATATATCTTCTTTCTTTATTTATTTCAAAAATCCATAGACGCAATAACACTTTTTGCCTTTCCTCACAATTTTCAATTTCAAGGGTTCAAAGATTTGTAACCGGACGATTTAGCTCGTTTCTCCCGATCTATATGTATTAGGGTGGTCGTTATTTGGGGTGAAAATTAATTTTACCCTTTCCGACCGCTAAATCGGTTCGAAATACGTAAAAAGTAACGCTGTAATTTTTTCAGAATTAAAAAAAAATGCTCGACCCTTGACCACGGGGGTTGTAGTTTTCCATTTAAAATACATGGAGTTTTCCTGAGTTTGCAGTCACTATTTTATTGTGGGCCTAAATGTGTTTGTATGAATACGACGTGTTTGACAGAGTCCACAAAGCAGCCCCTCGATCGTCACATCCGCACACCCTATACGAACTACCCTACATCGCCGGACCATCAACGCCCCTAACCGAACTCTCGCGCGAACCGAGCGAATGTTCGACCTACGATAACGTTAACACACGACCCAAAGTTCACGTCAAAGCCCCGAAAGCTCTCCAACCTAGCGCCCGGAATCTCACTCGACTGTTACGAATAAATTAGCAAACCCCAACCGACCGTGAATCAAACTTTGCGATCCATCGAATGGAAAACAACGGAGAATAAATGAAATAGGAAACACTGAAGAAAATGCTATTTAGTCACGTGACAAGACAGGTTTTAGACGTGGGGGAGGTAGGAGATAGGTCGGGTCTACGAAACAATGAGTCTCGCGTATCGAATTGATCAAACGGTTTGGCTTGCGCCAAAGACCACGTTGCAAACGTGTTGGACGAGAACGGGGTCGCGAAGTAACAGGGGTAGGTTGTAACAGGGCGTATATCTCGCGAACGAGGGAAGAACAATGAATGGTTTCAACGCGATAATGAACTCCAGACCTCTGTGCACCTCGTCTTTGCGGCGGGCGCGGTTACGACGGCAATGTGTGCGGTTTTTTTTTTTTTTTTACATTGCGTTGCGGAAGCGATGGAGAGCGAGGGTGAATTTGTTAGGATGTCATTTATTGACTGTAATGAATATTTTACTTGTTTTTGAGTATAGTTTGTTTTTTATTGTCATACATCTACAGGTGATTTCTGCCTGAAGCTCGCGATGAATTTATTTGGAGATATTGTTGGAGTTTTGTTTTACAAAGACTGAATAGAAAATTTGGGGTGACAAGTGACTCGTTTGGATCAAATAAATTTATCATTTCTCCGAGAAACAACGAACTGTAAAATATTTTCCTCGACTGGAAGATGAATTATAAGTTTATAATAAAGTGTTACAACTTGTTCCAGTACTGCTACTTCCAACCCTAAAGGGGGGTAAAACGCCTCATCCCATCGGAGGCAAGGAAAACTGCAATCATTTTCTATTTTCCCACGATTGCAAGTCACAAAAATCACAAGAATAGTAGAATAACCAATGAACTAAATACCGTAAAGAATTTGTAAATATATTAAGCGAATCCTCAGATGTTAAATGTTTGTTAAAAATTTTACGACTAGCCCCGGCTTCCCTTATTCAAGATAAAACCCATAAACGTGCTTGTGTTGGTGCTTGTATGACGTTGCGAGAGGATTTCTCCCTTCCGCATCGAATTCAGCCCTGCTCGTGTCATCCGACACGTGTGGGCGCACGATAACACCACCACTACTCCGGAGTCCAAGGGTGAGAGCCCTTCGCTGCGCTTCCGTTTTATCCCTTCGCGTAGTCACGTCGCGGTCGTAAAATCGGCGCGAAACTTGTCTACGATCAATCGGTAAATTGATTTTCGATGTCGGCCATTGATTTTACCGCAGGAAGCGGCGTGAAGGGAAACGAGTTTATTTTTACAGGACGGTACAATTAATCAACGGTCACACTCCGATGGAATTACATAACGGTCACTGGGGGTATTTTTTACCCCAATCGCTAAAATTTGGGCTCTAAATTAGAATTTTCGTTATTTTGAAATGTAAAAAAATACCCGAGTATTCTTCAAAACTCAAAGAACTGGGAGCAATTGGTTTTTTTCCAAAATTATAATTTTTACATAGTTAAAAAAACATTTGAAAAAAATTGTGAGAAAATTACTTTGTTTACAAAAATATAAATCGTTTTTTTCAAATTTGGATATTTTAAAATAATATTTCAGGTACATACCGTCGAGATACTATACTTCGAGATAAAAATTGCCTCCGTAGCACCCGCGTCCAAAAGTATATCAATTTCAAAGCATGAAAATAAAAATTCCAAAGTACAAAAAATTCCACTAAATTATAAAAATAACTCGAATTATTTTTATTATTTCCGCAAGTCTCGCAAGTTAAAACGCAGGACTTTCCTGCAGCCCTCCGTACCCCAGGTGACCATTGAGGGTTAAATCAATCAACCCCATATCCAATCCCGAGTGATCGTCGAAGATCACGTTAACGTTTCTCTGTCCTTTAAACATCGTCGATTATTTATTATTCTTCGATTTTAATGTTACTCGTATAATTGAAAATGTCAGAGTGGCCATTTTCGTTGGGAGAATGGTCGCGAAACTGTTGGGGATGCTGGGGATTGTGGCAGGACCATCGTTGCAGCGTCGAGTCGTTGACGGGAAAGCCGGACGTTCGAATTGAACGATCCTTGATGGCCTCGTCGTGACGTTTACTGTAGCAAGGACTGCACACATACAAACGCACTAGTTTCGGTACACAAACGCGTTTGTATGCTGACGAAATCCTCGGGTTTGCGCTGTACCACCACCCTTCGCTTCTGCTCTTGCTGCCGCTGATTCTGCTGCTGCTGCTGCTGCTGTTGTGTATATATACGAACCGTGCTCTTGGAAGCGTCACGTCGGAGACGTTGGACGTCCACTTTGAGCTGTAAATACGTTATCCGCTCCATCGAATCTCGATACAATTGATCGCGTACGGTCGCCTCAGCCTCCAGAGAGACTTTGCTTCACCGCCCCTCACCCCGGCTCGCCCTCCCCGTCTCGTCTTCTGCACGTTCTTACTCGCGTTGGATATTTTTTGTATGCGACTCGCCTAAAGTGTACGACGTAAAATTTACGATTCGCTAAAGTCCTCCGGAGAATAAAAAAAATTGCCTCTGCATATTTTTCATCTGTTTTCCCTTCGGGCGTACGAAATCTTTCGTCTGCAAATCTTCGGTGCAATTTTGGAAAATTCAGTGACGAGATTTCTTTTTTCTTTTGAATTTTTTTAGCGAACACTGTAGGACTTGCGGTTGGCTGGAATCTTTGAGAAATTATAAAAATCGCCTATGCAAATTGTTTTGTTTTGGTTTTTTTTTCATTCATGTTAAAATATATTTGATTTAGATTCCTCGTTGCAATTTTTTAACAATTCGATAACGAATTGACCAAGATTTTTCAAAATTCCGATCCTCTCGACGAGAAAACGATTTCTCAATTTTGATCCTTCATTCGAATAAAACAAAAAATTATCCTAAACCAAACAAATCTCTTTTTCCCTCGCATCCCTACAATAAAAAATAAATCCCCATGTCTTCCGCCATCAAAGAATCACGATTTCTTCTCTCTAACACTACAAAATTGTTTTCAACACTAAAAAAATTTTAAACTATCAAAAAAATTCAATCAAACATTTTTTTCTAAAATTTAAATTTTAAAAAAAATTTTTTTTTAAGCGTGTAATGGGAAAAGAATAAAAAAGGGCGATGGGGGAGAGGTCGCTAGGTCAACATGGTCATCGACACCGCGGGCAATTGGAGCGCGAGGGATTCTCTCGCTCGGCGAGCTCGGCCGAACGAGGAGAACACCCGAGTACGATCGAGAGCGAGGAGCTGGCATCTCCGCAAAGATCTGGGATATTCGCTGGGTCGTTGGGCGCTTCCCAACGCTGTATCCCAGCCTCACCCAGTCTGACCTATGACCGTTCCAAGGGTTGTGCGTCTTTCCCGTCGCTACCACCCTTGTGCAACTCCAGCAACAACCTCGGAAGACTTCTCGCGCGCGGGCGTTTGTATTCCAACCGCATCAACCCTTCTGGTAGTTGAAGCAGTTTCAATATCAGTCGGTTGACCATGCTATTATGACGAAATATCAGTCGGTTTACGGTCATTGTCGGAAATTAAGTGCATTCACAAAGATTTGAGCTGAGGGAATGAAAGATAGAAAATTGCGTGTTCGAACTTTCAAGACGGTTTTGAATTTTTTAATGTTATATACTCCACATCTAATACTTACAAAAAAATGTTCAAGAGATTCCCTAATGAATATACTGCAATAACTATAAAATAAACATAAATATAAACCCACACACCCACACACTTCCAGATTCAATTAAATCCACTCCGGCAAACTAGACGGAAGTGCTTGACCAAAAAAAAAAAAAAGAATCAATTTTTCTCATTCCGTCCAAACTTTTCTCGAGATTCAACTTCTCGGTATTAATTGAAAGAAGCTCGAAAAAGCCCGGTAATAACCTCGAAGATATCCGAATTGATTTTCACAATGGGTTTCCCCGAGGGCGAGGGTAGTTTATCCGTGAAACTTTCGGTCGGACTCCGAGGCAAGAACGAAGAGAGAATTCGTGATATCTTCGTTACATAGCCGAGTGGAGAGATCGAAGCGAAATAACGTAATCCGGGACTTTTTGCGATGAACGCGGGGCTCTTGAATGAATCAAGAAGAATGACTTGGTCCAGGATTTTGCGCGTCGAATGTATCGAGAATCCATCTATAGATATAAAGATAACGGATATGTATATATGTTACGGGTAAAGTCCGAAAAACACCTGTGTAAACTCCGTAATACCCTGGAAACACGGGTAAAACGCGTTCTATCTGCTTTCGCTTGGGTAAAGTCCGAAATACATTTGAAATTGCACATTTTTCGGGCTTTACCCGAATAACCTAAATAAATAAATAACCTGAACAAATAAACTAAATAATAATAACGTAAATAAATAATCTAAATAAATGTAAATGTTAAGCTATTGGAAATTTTTTTTTGTCCTGTTTGAACGAATAGATTATAAACGTGTCGATTTTTAATGTATTTCGGCTTTTACCCAGCGAAAGCGGATCATCGGGCTTTACCCGGAGCATATATACGTTGGAGAGAAACATCTTCGACTATCGAGCCGCTCCATTGTGAACGAAAAAGTGTGTCACACAGTGATTTCCTACCTCTCCTAACCAAGAAAGCTCACTCTTTTCCAACGTTTTTTTTCTTCTTTTTGTGTTCTCTCTTCCTTTGTGGCTCTTCAACGTCCCACTCATCCCCAAAGCTTTCGAGTCTCTCGCTGGACCACGTTTTTTGTCTTCTTTTCCGTTAATGGCTCGCCTCGACCGGGTGCCAACTTCCTGCCAGTGAACTTGCACAACTCTTCGAAACTCGTGCACCAACGGTGTTTCGTAAACTGTAATCCGTCTGTCGTTATACTCGAGCGAAGAGACGTCGGATGACTTTAGTACGATGAAACTCGTGAAATCCCAATGTCTAAGTTAGGTCTCAACTTTTTCTAACTTTTTAATTTATATTTTTGTAAATTTATTTTCTTTTAATCGACGATGGTTGTTCGTTGATGAGATTTTTTATGATGAATCGACGGAATTATTTTCATTTAATGTTTGAAGTTATTCTGAATTTTACTTGTCTTTTTTTCTTGATTATTTAGAATTTTTAAAAGAATCGAATTTATCGTATCATCAAAGATTAAATTTGATAGAAAATTATATGAATTAAATTTGCGGTAACAGCGATTTAAATCACAATCCAAGATCGCTCAGAGTCCGAAGTTTTGAGGTTACGATTTTCATTTCAAAATACCTCACAGCAGTCGTAAACATGACTAAAATCAAAAGCAGTCATTGGGAAGAAGTAAAAAAAACGTAATTGAGCGTACGACGTGGAAATCATATCGCACTTCCTGCAGTGATTTCGATCACCGGGTGACCCCGGCGGAGACACCATTGGGGGGCCTTACGCCCCGGCAATCTGGGCTCCGCCGTCGCGTACACGAGGCTCATGCTTGCCCCGGGACATTCTTCTTGCTCGCGATCCGTGACGTCCAACGACACCCCTAGCAAAATTCCTCGCGCACACGTTCTCGTTCTACAGCCGAGTTTTCTAAGAACTATATATATATATCTACTATTATTATTCAATTATTTATTGAAAAGGAATTTATTATTGTCCATGCATTTTTTTTTAAATATTCGTAATCGTTTCAATGCTAGTACAATTTTTTTTTCTATAGTCTTTACAGATTTCGACCCTACACATATCGGTAAAATTATTATTATTATTAGAATTATTTTTACTGGAATATTTGAAATGATTAAAAATGCAAATATAATTCGTCTCTCCATAGCCCTTATATATATAGAGGGCCTTAATCTTTCAAGACTTTGGAAAGAAGAATTATACTTGCATTTAGGATATTTCGAAATATTTAATAAAATAATAATAATAATAATAATAATAATAATAATAATAATAATAATAATAATAATAATAATAATAATAATAATAATAATAATAATAATAATAATAATAATAATAATAATAATAATAATAATAATAATAACAATTTCTTTTTTTTCCATCCAACATAACAACGCTTATCAATGCTCGAAAAATGCAGATTAAGAAAAAAAACCACAATTCATATTTATATATACGAGTGTGACTCAAACCCTCAAACGTCCAAGTTGGTCCTCGCTTTTTTTTCCGGTTTGAAAAGAGCGAGGACACAAAAGTTTCGAGCAATTTATGCGTGCACGCGCCTATGCACGCGCGCCTCGTTGTTGCAGTCGGCATTGTTTGACTCGGTTCTACTCTCTTCCGGGCCACACCCTGGTTAAAGGAGTCTCTCGGTAACACTTCTACGTCGTGCCGGAGCGCCCGGAGTGTGCGAGCCACAGAGCCGAACCCTCGCCTGTCTATACAACTCGGTATTTCGAGTCTCGGGGCTACTCCGACGCCCACCCAGGACCGCAGCTTCACCGGCTTCACGGATTTTCCCATTAGCGGTTTACCGGAGACTTTGACCTTTCGAGAGACGCGGAATACAAACCTCTGGCGTTTCCTCCGCGCGAGAAAACTATATATGTGTGTACAAAGGTATGGCATACATCGTCATCGTGTTACCGCATGAAATTTTCATGAAATTTTCTGGTGAAAATGATTTTTCTTGCTTGTTTTCGGATTGATAATATTCACAGAAATTAATGACACCTGTTGGGACTTTTATTTGGCAACGTTCGAGGCTGAGAAAATTTTTGCAGGTAACTTCGGAATAAATTGGAAGCCATAAAAATTATATGTATTTGGTTTTCTCGTAGGTATTTTTTTTTTTTTAATTCAATGACTCTCATCGTTAATTTTTCTTCGGTTTTTCTTTATTTTTTATTTGTCCGTTTTCCATTAAACTTGAGTTAATAGCCGGCAAGCGGGTGCGAAAGGGAAGCGAAAGGGTGGGTTCGAAAGCGGCGGAGGTTGCGGAACGACGCGCAGTTCACGACGAAGATTCGATTGGGCCGCTGGTGCAACGGAAATGTAATAGGTGGATCAAACCGCTCTCGAACCGCGCGTATAGCCGAAGCTCGGTGAAACCGATTGAACTTGGATGCACATCGAGAGTCCGTACAACGAACGTCGACCCCGCATTTAAATCGAATATCTCATCACGCGTACGTGCTGACGATCGATCTGCGTTCCCCACAAAGCCACCCCCTGCCCTTCCGCCCCCCTCCCCCGCGTCTGTATCGTAACTAGGCGTCGCGTGGGTGGACGAGTGGGAGGATCGGACGAACGAGGAAGCAATAGAGGAAAGCGAGATCATCATTTATGAGGGAGTTCATTCATAAGGGAAAAGGGTCAAAGGTTCGGTGATTTTATCCATGCGTACAAACTTTCTTCTCATGATATTATATACAGTATATTAAAAAAATCCTCCCACATAACTGTATATTCATATATTTATATGTATAATATGTAAATATAGACAAACCTCTTTCGCACAATGATGAAGAATAGATAATAGGATATATTAAAATGATTACTATTTATTGCGATCTTGCTTAAGCCGTTATAATTTTGATATCTTTTTGTATGATTATTTTTTCGACGACGCTTTGGCAAAATTAGGTCGTTTCCATTCTCTTCCTCAGTCGCGTGGCAGCAGAAGCGGAGGCGAGGAGGGGGGATGCGATTGTAGGGATTTAGTTTCACGAGTCGAGCGCAAGATAGTTTTGATAACCCCCCCTCTCCACCACATATCTAGCCCCGGGTCGTGAAAAAGGTGGGAGAAGGTAGCAAAGAACCGGAAATGCTATATTTCTCAGAGGGAATTTATTTCACGGGATGCATTCGCGCGAAAATCTACGAGCAACCGTTATTCGTAGTTTCTCACATTCTGGAAGAGCGAACGCGTCGCTATGATATATTAGGTACGAAGGTGCGAGGTGTGGAAGCGATGAGAGACGAGCGAGCGAGTTGAATCGAGCGCAAAGACGCGAGGAAACGACGGCGGAGGAGGAAGGGGAAGTTTCCGAGCACACTGAATGAGAAGAAGGGGGTGGGAAGGAGGAGGAGAGAGAGAGAGAGAGAAAGAGAGGCAGAGAAAGAAAGAAAAAAACCAGGTTGAAGGTAGGTCAGTTCGCTGGTGAAGTGAGTACAAATGTGTTTGCGTGTGCGTACGTGCGCTTGAGTTGGTTGCACCATACGCGCCGCGAATTCGAACAATGTTTGCACAACTTGTGTTACGAAGAAAGGTATATATGTAGGTCGATTAATCTCGATACAACAGCGTACCCGCTACGCTGGATGTTAAGTTGTGTTAGGCTTGTTTTCGGGGTTCTGTAGTGAGCTGAGAATCCTTATAGTTGCGGTCTGTCCGTCATTTTGTTTGTCTGTCTGTTTGTATGTCTGTCTGTATGTCACAGAGCTCTCATTCTTTCGTTTATATACCGATTGGGATGAAATTCGGTTATTGGACGTAGATTGATGACCCAAAAACAGAAATAAGATTTTTGAAAAAAATGATTCTTTTATATAATAAATATATAAATAATCATAAAGAAAATAATCGCATGATATTAATCATAAAATTTCTGTGAAATAATATTTCACAGCCACTTTTATCGAATAAAAGTCCATCCCTTGCACTGGCAGACCAAAAAATCTTCTATAAATAATCGGCAAAACGAAAATAAAGAACAACCAAACGAATAATCAAAAAAACCCGATCCCGCCACGTCAATCAACACGAAAAAAAATAATAATTCCGTTCTCAGACATTAAATAACATCCAATAAAAAGTAATTGAATCATTCAGACGTCTGAGATCGGTCGATTTGGCAAATTGAGGGAAGAGGCGTAGCATTTCGTCTCGGTGGGGCGCACGTAGCGAGCACCCCGGCGAGAAGGGGCGTGGGAGGCAGGGATGAGAGATGATGGCGGCAATATTTTCGTCAGTGAGCTCAGAGAGAGAATTTTTCCTGTATGTGATCTCCGGCTCATGGTTCCCGAAGCTTCAGCTCCAGCATCCCTTTGCGCTACGTTAAACGAAACGAAGTAAAAAGAAAATAAAAATAAAAATAAAAACGTGTGTGCCTGTGTGTACGCGAGAGCGTGGGGGTGAAGCCGCCGCACGCTGACTCAGGAAAATCCGTGGATGAAGGATAAATAAAGTTACACGAAGAGAAGGAAAATTCTCCGGGCGTATGCTCAACAACGCCCACGCCAATACTCTTTATCGTTGCTCTCTGCCTATTTTCTTCTTCCTCGGCTCACCCCCTGCCCCTCCGCCACCGCCCCCGACGTCGAGCCCTTTGTCGCAACGCAATAGAACGTGATCCGGAAAAATTTGCGTGGTACGTAGTACGCGGATTACTCGGGTGGCTGTATGTACACTGCTCTCGTGTGCGAACCAACGACTGGCGTTTCGATACTCGTGCAGCGAGGCTGAGGGTTGTAAAGAAACGAGTTTGGCAAACGGAGATACAGTAAAATCTCCTGATAGTAGAACTCGCAATAGTCGAAAAATGTAAACGCTACTCGTGGAATATTTTGGGATGCGATGGTTCTCAGATTAAAACGAATTTCGAGATGGATCTTGAAAACGCGAGGATTTAACCCCATTTTAGTATTTTATGGTGGTGTCGATTCGACCCAGACTTAAGTTTCAAAGTTCCCGCGTTATTATTTTTATAATGAATAAATTCGGGAAGATTTGTATTTCGAAATTTCATCGTAAAGTAGAAACCTTGGCGTCGTCTTTGAATTTTTCTAGACTTTTAGGATAATATTTTGTGCCTTGGGTCGATGGGACACTGAGATGCTGCAATTAAGTGGTGCGAAAAACAGCGATACACTGATAGGGTTTAAGTCCCCATTGAGCAACGCTCACTTGTTTTCCGGATTTCTTAGCAATTTTGTGTGATTCAGACAGCAACAGACTATCAACACTTTCAACCGTTTTGATCTCGAATTAAGTACATATTGTATCATCAATATGATTGTGCAGTTAACTTTTCCCAGACGATTTGTAGGTTAGATTTTGCCAATATTGGACAGTTTGTAACAATTATAAAGTATTGTTCTTTTTTTTCATAACCCTGCACTTACCTTTCGGTCGGTATACCTAACAAAGCCCATTTTCTCATCGTCGTGTAATATTAACATCATTATTTCATCGCTTTTTTAAAGTATGAGTGTCTTCTTATTGTCCTGCAAGAAAATTCACACCCGATCCAAAACAACCAGAACCTGTAAAAAGTTTTGATCTGAGAGTCACTGGTTTCATGTCAGCAGACGCAGACACAAATCAATTGAACTGTTACGCTATTGGTTGATCGATCAACCTCACAATAGTACAATCCCGACCATTTGTAGCATGGATTTGCGACAATTGCGAGGCTCTACTGTACACGGATACATAGATATATAGACATAATAGATGCATATGTATGGATGTAGAACGCATTGCAATTTCCAAGTAGTCCGAAGTACTTTTCTTGCATTGTCTCGACGGTGGATATCAGATGTATCCCGAGAATTGTATTTTGATGCTCAGGATTAACAACGTCTGTGTGGGAAACCATCGCGGAGTGATCGATGGAGGGGTGGGTTAAGGCGATGTGCGGATATACGTCGTCTGTCTCTTTTCAGATGTCGTCCGGATGAGTTCGAGGGAGATAGGTGAGAATTCCCAAAGTGCTTTTCTCCGCAATCGTGAACTTCTCGAACAGAATACGAGAACGGTTGACTGCGAAATTTTGCGGCGCGATCAACCGTTTTCGTGTTTTATCCGAGACATCAATCGCGGCTGAGAATAACGCTTTGCAGATTTCACGACTGACCGACGACTAGCGAATTATCTTGAGCTTCCAAACCACGTTTTTGAACGATATTGCTGGTGTGGGTTTCTTATCCGGATGAAATATTCGGGCGAATATGGCACATGATAAAAAATTGTAAATGGGGGCGATACTGTGGGACACGAGAATCGATCTAAAATCCACACATACCCCTTTACATCACCCTCAGCATATATTTTCGTGCAACGAAAAAAAAAGTACCAACGGTGTCAGATTTCAAGTAATTTTTTCCAATTGACACCGAAGACGAAGATGGCGACATTGATTCTTAGTTGGCAGCGGGGTCACGGGTGACCCCACCATAGTGCTGCGGACTTCATATTTTCATTTGTTTATATGATTACATTGTTCAAACGAATCATTTCTTTAGCGATATAACGATCGATTTTTATTACTAGGATAGTTGATAAGATTTCATGAATTGTTTGGAATTTTTTAGAGCACTTGAGAGTCGTTTTAAAAGCGCCGGGACGTATATGACCCCCGCAGCGGAGTAAAAGTGTTGAAAGGAAAGTTGCGGACTAAGAGTTAAAATGATAACAAAAAAAATTAGAGTAATACTATTTTGCGGAAGCTTATTGTAGTAAAGGAATTAAATACGCCTGCGGCCATTTTGGGATTATTATTCATGGACCGAATCTTTGATAATTCGCTAAAACCGTCACAAAGATATTTGAGATTCACTGCTTTGCACTTTATTCGCGAATAAAGGGAACGTAAACTCACAGTGAATTAAATTACTTTTGTAATAATGTCGTTTATGATTTTTTTTTTCTTTGTTTCCCAGAGAAAATGGAAACCGAATGAACGTGTGACCTACATTATGTACCGACCCACATTGTATCATCCCAGAGTAGTCGGGCGCCGTTGGAGTGACGTTGAAGTACACGCTTGTGAATTTCATTATGCGCGACGCATCGTGTTTGATTTTAATCACAAGAGTATAAAAAGATTTTGTTTTGTTCTAATTAAAATGCTTTTAGGATTTCGTACTTTTACAGAGAAAAACGAAACCTTCATGAGATCACTCGCGTGTTTGTCCCTTTGTTCGCCTGTCACGTCCAATTTTTTTACAAACCATGAGATGCGGAATATTTTGCACTAGTTGACAATTAAAAATATTAATATAAAAATTGAAGAGGAAGCAAATTAAGTACTCGCCATTTTTTTAACGTTTTATATATGATGTGGGGTATCATTTTAGAGGGCTTGATTTACGTGGAATCCAATAGTATTTTTTCTTCCTAATTTTAAATAGTATATTTCAAAAGAAATTCTAAAAAATAATGTAAAATAGAGCAACCCCCTCCCTTATTTTTGAAACTACTGGACTAGAAAATTCCCAAAAATCAGGGAACAGAACCCCTTACTCATAGTTTACAGGAAAATTAGAACGAAAGTCCCAGGTTTCATCGATTCCTATAAATTAATTATCAAACCTATGGCACAGAAGCCGCTGCGCATGAGCCGAACTCGCACTTGACCGCCTCTTCTTTTTCCTTTTTTTATTACTCAAAAACTGCGAATGCGTGCCCAAGTGGCCATTAATTTTTTTCCGGATATAACGTGCCTTGGGGGGGTTAGGAGGATAAGCTCGCAAGACTCTCTTTCATTCTCTTCCTCCCTCTATCTTTCTCTCTATCCCTCTCCGGGTCGTTCGAGGCGTTTCCCTGCTTCGTTATTTTCACCCAATATTTCACAGTCACGCCCGCGCGTATCTTCCGCCACCTTAGAAGTCTCGTATTCGGAAGCCTCGGTAGCACCTCGTCCTCGTCGTCGTCGTCGTCGTTCTCCGGGCTCTACGTCTTATCCGCAGCTTCTACGACATCGTCTCGTGACCCGAGCCTCTTGCTAATTACTCTCGTTACGCTTCGTCGAGCCCAGACGTGCGTATACGTCCGTCGACTCGCGAATTCTCGCCGTAGGCGGGTCAAGGAACGTCGGCCAAGGAAATTAACGTTTCAGGCCTTTACCCTCAACTTTTCCCGTCGAGTCTCCCTCGAGGACTCGGAAAGTTCACGTCACGTGTGCTCGAAACCAGACCGGAATGTCTCGGGAACGAAACTTTTTTCGACTCGCGATAAGAAATCGTTTCTTTAATTTACGTTCGCGGATTAAAGAACCTTTTGAATAAAATTAGTTTAATTGTTTTCGAGATTCGATAAATTCGTTTGGTAACATTTTTCCGTCGATCGCTGTCGATTAAAAAACGATCGATCTTGAGAATGGATTGTTCGATGAAATTCTGTGATGGCTGGAATCGATCGGGCACATTTTTTGAGCGCATGAATATTTTCTGCAACATTTTATGTTTGATTTATTGAATCGATTCGTGGAAGAGCATTATTTTTTTTTTCTTCTTTTATCACTCACTGGCACAATATCGAATACGTGACCGTGCATAGCTGAGTCAACTCCGATCAATTTTGTCGCTGACGCTTTTTGGACTAAATAAATAAGTCGCCACGACTGCGCTTTCCAGATTCTTCGTTTCAAGAAAAAAGAATCAAAATAAAATAAAATCAATTAAAATAAAATAAAATAAAATAAAATAAAATAAAATAAAATAAAATAAAATAAAATAAAATAAAATAAAATAAAATAAAATAAAATAAAATAAAATAAAATAAAATAAAAATAAAATAAAATAAAATAAAATAAAATAAAATAAATAATTTCGTTTTTCAATTAAGGTAATTTCTCTGGCTCTCAGGGCTAGCGTTGCATCGACGCAATCTTCAGCTACGCCGGAAATTGCACGAAAGAAGCCACCAGTGTCGCCGGTTCAGCGAAATCTTACAATAAAGATTATCGCAAGATAACAACAACGAGACGGACGACTCGTCGGCGAGGTAAAACGTGCCCGAGACGTGCTGCAAGGGACAAGCTGCACAAAGGGCACTTTGAAATCGTCCAAAGCAAATGCTCAGCTGCTAACCATCCCCGTGACGTAATGGTCTGACAGGTCGACGCATTGTAATAAACAATGCGATAATTTCCACGATTAATGTCGCAATTGGCATCCTGTCGTTTGCGTAACGGGGATTACATTGTCCGATCGTCAATGTGGATGACGAAGGAGGGTTAAAAAAAAAATCGATGTCGCCTGCGAATTTCAGGATGGCGATGGACAGCTTTTGACCGACTGATAATAATCGCGATAGTCGATGAATCGCAGCCAATTTCTCGTTTCCTCGGAAACGGCTCTCGAGAATTATCGACCGGTGCATCATCCGTCTACCCCCGTCCTCTCCCTCTCTTTCCCACCGCCCCTTTTTCGCTCGATAAATTCGTCGTGAATCTGCCTTTAAAAATAATACGAATGAAAAAAGAAAATCGTAAAACGAATAACGACGAATAAAGACAAAGAAATATAATAACAATAACAACGATAATAATAAGGGGAAATAAATGCATAAAAATTGAAAGTAATACAATACTAAAATAGTAATATTACTGACGATTTCATTATAATAACGAAAAAGAGATTCCGGATAAATAAAGCAAATACGATTCTTTTCGAACGGTATATGCTTCATTTATTCGGAAACCCTTTTTTGTTATTGTAATGAAATCGGTAATATTACTATTTTAGTATTGTATTTTTATTTTTATTTTTATGTATTTATTTACCATTATTATTATCATTGTTATTTTTATTACATTTCTTTGCCTTTATTTATCACTATTTATTATATGATTATTTCTCACTCCTAAAAAATTGTGCTTCGGAACAATTTAACTCAGAAATCCAATAACAATCCGACGTCCATAATATCACGATTGAGAAACGACGGAAAATCTTTTTTTTCTTATTTTTGCGAAACAAGAAGAAGAGAGACGTTAAATAGAGCGAATACCAGACGATCCATGTTTGGAACGTGACAGTGGCCGAGTACTTCGTATCACGTAGCACGCATGGCCGAGAGAATGATGACTGGGGATAAGGTTTTCGCGAGTTGGAATTCCAGAGGAAAAACGAGTCGCGATTAATTCTACTCGTATATCTTTCTTATTCGTCACATATAGACCGTCGTCTCGTCTGGCATTTCCGGGTTGATTCGTGCGCTCTGACGCGTCTGCGTACCTCGTATATTTCAACATACACACACACACCCGCACACATCGCTCCGACCCTTAAAAATATTATTATTATTATCATCATTATTATTTCTCTTTATTTTAATTTTTTTTAATTAATCCGCCAGACGTGAACGACGCGATGCAGTGAATTGCACCAGCGGCATATCGAAAAAGCCCTTTCCCAAGTCCTTATCGTGCGCTATTCAACATGCGTCGTCGCTGTAAGGACGCGAGTCCTTTGAATATTTTTACCGTGAGTAATATCAACGGAAACGTTGATTAAGTTATTTTCATTAATTCGCCGATTCAAAGCATCGCGGACGGGAAAATTGAGAAATATTATCTTTATGAGAATTTGTGAAGGAAAAAAAAATGTATTCCGGCTTCATTGTTGAGTAAAATGGGAGATTGACTATTATACGATGACCCGGTTTCGCTTGATTTACAACAGCGAGTCAGGGGGCTAATTGCGAAACGCAATCGTCGCTCATCGCGACGAAGCTCAATCGCGAAAAATTGTTGTAATCATAATTTCACGGAGAATTGAAATAATTGGGGGAAAAAAAAAAAATTGGTTCGAAACGCTACGGCGAAAATTTCTTTTGAATGCAATTTGATGAAGAAATCATTTATTGGAATTTAAAAAAAGACCCAGCCTCGCAATTGGTACGACGATTATTATTGCTTTATCACAGGGAACAAATCGATCGAAAAAATTATTATTTTTCAGGGCACACTTTACTGTATCATTTATAATCGATACAATTGAAATAGTCTAGAACTTACGGATAAAAACAAGAGTACTTTTGGGCTTATTTGTTTTTGCCTACCGAGGCGAGGCAATTAATAATCGGCATCCATCGTCAAATAACGAAATTTCATCATACCGATACAAAAGTTCCAAAAAAACTTTCAAAAAAAAATATAACACAAATCATTTTTCTTAATTCACAGAAAAACGATAAACCAATTCGGTTCTTCCTACAAAATAGAATTATATGCCTCGGTCAATTCTCGTTCATTTCTCCCCCGTGTGAGCAATTTTTGTCGGCCCTATGTTTAAATACGATGTTTACAATCTACATTATAAAAATCTAATTCAATCGGATTTTTTGAAAAACCAGACTTGTTCGGTTTCGCCTCCAAACCGCGCGTGTACGAAGCAGTCCGGTTAAATCGCGGATCAAAGTCAGTCGAAGGGAAAGCTGCGATTCCGTTTGGGGGGCGGGGAAAGGGCGGCGGGGCGGTCGTGGGCTTCGCGGTCGTTGCCGGAGCTTCGTTGCTCGTGCGTCGTCGCGAACGTTGCTGTATCCTGACTAGATAACAGGTCGGCAGGATATGGTGTAACGCGTGATAATAATGAACGGGAGGCCGGCACCGTTCACATCGTTATCCGCCGGTCGAGCTAGCTGCGGTGTGGCATCCAGGGCCGCGTCGTTCTCGCACAGACCGGCGAACTGCGTGTGCGCGCACACGACGACGAAGATGGAATAAACCGAGGGGGAAGTACGCACCGGTAACACGGACAAGACGAGTCAAACACCCGCGTATGAGAACACTTCGATGTAAAATCCAATGTGGATTATAAAGCGATCTTTACTGGAATATATTATGATAACGATGTGGAAGGAAAAAAATCTGACGGTGATAATTATATGTTGAGAGAAATATTGTTTGTTCTCATTTGAGGGTGGAAATTGCGCGAACCTTGGGTGGACCAGGTTTGTATAATCTCTAAAAATATATAATAATTATTGAAATAATAATAATAATAATAATAATAATAATAATAATAATAATAATAATAATAATAATAATAATAATAATAATAATAATAATAATAATAATAATAATAATAATAATAATAATATCTTACAGAAATATAATTATATGTACACACACACATACATAGATTAATATATTTCTATAATTCATTATTGTACTATTATCATATTATACCGATATATATAGTCGAAATATAATAATCATAATAATAAATAAATAATGGAATATAGTCATAATAGATTATCTAATATATATAGATGTATTATTTTATATTCCTGTAAATTGTACTGCTATATTTTTATTATTTATGTATTTTTCTATCAATATATCTAATATACCATACAATATAATAATTATATTATGCATTAGCAGAAAAAATGCCCAAAAATATCGACGATTATCATCGATAGTATATTATTATGTATTTCTGTAAAATATACTTCTATATTCTTATGATCCATGTATTTTTCTATTAATGTATCCAATATACCATACAATATAATGATTATAATATATATTTGTAGATAAATCGCCCCAAAATTATCGACGAAGTTGAAACAAAAAAAATTAAGTTGAAAACAATGTTCTCCTTTCATTGTAGAAAAAAATAAAGAAAAATAAGAATAAACAACCTTAAGATGTGTATTCGACGTTAATATTTTCCGACTGCTATAAACGGCTCCGAATATCCCCATAACAGATGCAGATATTTCTGGAAATACCGGAACTCACTGAATAATTGTAGAATGTTCCTATTTTGCATACATCAATGTTGCATACATGTGGGATACTCTCGGTATATTGCGAGCATGTGTTATATATGAGGAAATGAGATTGGGGGAGAAGCGTGATGGATTTATATCAGCGAATCGATTAATGACCAAGACCAGACCTCGACGGAATCCGGCCTTTGGAACTCACTCCGCTAGCTTTATCTCGCACTGTGTCAGTGTGAGCTATTCCTTCGGCTCTTTCTCGCTCTCTATTTTTCTTTCTCTCCGTCTCTCGGTTTCTCGGTCTCTCTCTCTCTCGTTCTCGTTTTCTATCTGCGAACTACGAGCCAGCAGGTTTCCGCTAGAGCTCTCGACTTCCGGCATCGCTGACTGTTCCTACAGGTCGGCGTACGAACGCCGCGGCTTGTCGCGATCTTTGCCGTCTACGTGAACGCGCAACGTCCGACCTACTTGCTGCAACGCATTCACTGTAACGTAGTTTATGCACGTAAATACTTCGCAATATCGTAACGAAGCCAGACGAAAGCTTACTTTTGGAAAAATAAAGAAAGTTTTGAATAAAATTGTTTTTTAAACCCTTCACCGTCGGACTGGTTGGAATCCAACCGTCGTAGATCAACCGACGACGGGCAGTTTTTGTTTTCGTTTTCATTTCTTTATTAATTTTTTTTAACATGTTGCCATTTTATATCTTGTGAATTAACTCTTCGTACATCATCTGGAATGTTTAAACCATTTTCTGTAATTTTTTTAACCCTCGCTCGTAGACTGAAAAATGTACTCGCTATTTTTTTCACGCACCAGTTTGAGAGCGGCGTCTTCAAATAACGCTCCTAAAATACGACGAAATATATTTCAGGGCCTCTTGATTTTAACCCTTCAGTCACGAGATATTCGCTTTCTAAGTCGTTATCACATCTCCAATTTCTAAACTATCGATGCCAAAAAATCAGAAAAAGACCCAGAATGTAGTTTTTAATCAGTACTCTCAATTAAAACCATAACGAACGCTGTAGCAATAATAGTTTATAAAAAAAATTACAAATAACTCTTTTTCGAAAGCAAGCAAATTTGTCAATCCGAAATACCTTTCGATAAGTGTCTTAAAAATTCGAAGATAATGTTATTGAGAATATCTACGAAATTTTATCGTGTGCGTGGCCAACTTGTTCTTAGCCGATTATTTTATTATTCACAGCAACTTCACTCCAGCAACCATCGATTCTCGTGATGATGCGTCGCGACTCTCGTTTCCTATTTATTATTTTATCTCGCCATCTTTCTCTCTCTTTCCTTTTTCATCTATCGCGATTCCACGTCCCGCCTTTGCCTCGTCGGGCGACTGCGGCCCCATCGATATTCTCCACTCGACGCGAACTCCCGACGGAAACTAAAAACCATGTCGTTGGAAAAGGTGGTGAAGCCCATAGGACATAAATGCGCCAACGGGCGAACAGCAGCAGCAGCAGCAGCAGCAAAATCACAGACTTCGACAGGCGACTACCATCGGCGAGTCTCCGCTTCGAAATCTACTCGCCTCGCTCGCCTGAAAGCCCAAACTTCGTTATCAACTCCGGCAACGATTCTTGACGTTTTAATGGCACTGCCAACGTTTTCGAGCCTTTCCGCCAACCGATAATTAACAACGAAGGTTAAATATCTATAGGTTATATATTTTTTTTCCTTCACTCCACGACGAAATAGCGAGAGAAAAAATTATTCAAAGAATGAAAATATATAAATTAATTAATTAATTTAGAAAAAGAAATTCAGAGGGAAGAAGTTTTGTTTTGTTTATCATTGTCGCGCCTCTGACGTTTGTTGGAAAAATTAAAATATATAAATAAATAAATAAATTGGAAAAGGGAACGAAATTCAGAGCGAAAAAGTTTTGTTCTATTGTTTATTGTCGCGTCTCTGACGTTTGTTGCAACGATTGAAAAATATCTCGAGTACCGACACGATCGATAACGTCGGATAAGAGAATTACTGGGCCTACCGTATTTTACGCTTCGACGTTTATGCCGATCTATATATTATTATATCCACCCTATGTGCACACTTTGATAACGAATTCGCTCTCGGTGAAACTAATGTAACAAAAAGAAATATATACGTATATAGCTACAATGTAGGTGGAGTTTTGCGATAGCCGGGTTGGCACCCTAATGCGGCTCGATAATGTTGCTATATTTGGAATCCGTTCACCCACCGTGCAACGAGCTCGAATTAGCGATTGGTCAATGAATGGCGAACCCTGTGTGGGGAAGCAATTATTTCAAATATAATAATATAAACGATCGTGAATTCGGCGGAGTAACGAAGATAATGGGGATTTTATTTTTTGTTCGTGGAGACTGATGCATTTTCGTGCAACCGGTTTGGCTTTGATGAATTGGGTCGTTTTATTCGATGACGAGGAGATTCTGAGTTGGACAAACGGGATTGTATCGAGTTGCGAGCTATTTTCAATTTAATTTGAGCATTTGGAATATTGAAACTACCGCATTCGGATTTCAATTTGTGATTAATTTTCAATTATAAACTTTGTGATTATTATTATTATTATTATTATTATTATCAAAGCTATTATTAAAATTATTTTTATTATTTAGGCTCAATTTTGTAATGAAACATACAGTCTAATATTTCTCATTACCTTCATCATCTTCTCTAAGATATCTGATGATATTTTGTATAAGGTGGACACGACTAATTACAGGAGACATAAAACGAGGAGTTCCAGATTGTGCTATTACTCCTCGTAACAGAATACCATGCGTGGATATATCTACGTACTGCAAGAATTTTGCAAACTTTTTTTCGTAACTATGACATATTGACATTGAAGACGAATATGTCGAACAAGGCGCTTGTTGGATACTTTGATGGCGCATGTGCGTTATATCGGTAGCCTTGAAAGCGATTTCCGGTGATCGGTGCAATGGCGCATTCAATGTAGATCACGCGGGATGGATGAGAGCGAGAAGCCCGGATATGAAACACAGACGCGGAAAAGATAGAGAAAGACACACGGAGGTGTATTATCACCACCACCGCCGCCCCCCCCCTGCCTCCACCCGGGATTGTCACAGCGACGAGAAAATGAGCTTGCGAAAAAAAAAGAATCGTCTCGCGACCCTTTCTTTTGTATCCATGGAGGGTTTTTTTTCTTCCCTTTCGCCGTTCGCAGCCATCAACGCAATTGCCTTAATGATCATCTCGTCCCTTTCGCTAATTGGGTCGGTGTTCCCCGTAGGCGTGATTTGTCTCTTTTCCATTTACCGTCAGTGATTCACATACTTTTGTCAATTATGATTCTTATTATTCAAATTTGTCTACTCCGCTCAACGTTGAGATCTATTGTCAAAATTACTCCCACGCACTGTACCGTGTTTCGAAAATAAATATAAAAATATGAATAATAATAATAATAATAATAAAATAAGAAAGAAATAATTTATTATTATTATTATTAAAATTATTATTATTAAAATTATTATTATTATTATTAAAATTATTATTATTATTATTAAAATTATTATTATTATTATTATTATTATTATTATTATTATTATTATTATCATCATCATCATCGTCATTATTATTATTATTATTATTATTATTATTATTAAAGGCGGATTATATTAAATTGATCTTAATAAAATAAATCTCGTTACCTCCAAAATGTTGTTCAAATTTTCCTACAGAAACGATCAACGTAGTTATGAAAAAAAATCTACCGTTCACTGATACACGTATATCTTACGAAAAAAACTTTTTATCGTTACGATATCGGTCATCATTAGGGACTTTTCATCGCACGTTCGCAAATCCCTCGCCATTTGGAACGATCGCCCACATGGAACATGTATTGATGCTGACACGGTTTCCACGTCCCACGTTATAGCGTCCAATACAACGTGTAATCCCCAGGTGAAATCAGGTTGGGCGAAGTTCCCTCGGGGAAATCTAATCAAGACCCGACGTTATAAATTCGTTGGACGATTGGATATTGACCGAAACCTCGAGTAGGCTGGCTGCAACCTGACCGAAGCTTTGCCAAACGAACCTATCAACAGCATCATCATTATCCGAATCATTTGCGGATTCGACAAGCCACATCCGAACCCACAATCGAAATACGCGAACCATTCAACGATGCTACAAAAAAAAATGTCCAACCCACGCAAACGACTAAATAAAGATGAAAATAATTATATTTCATTTTTTTATGATTAAAATATATATTATTTTATATATATAAATATATTTCGGGGAAATGAACCGACGAACAATTTTTTTTCCCTCCGTGGACGAGAATATTCATGCACGCGGGAAACAATAATTTCGGACTGCAACGTGTGTAGCTTTTTTTAAATCGTTCTTCTTCTTTTTATTGCGTTTCATCTCGTGTGGAACGGTAGTAAACCGAGTAGATTGAATGCTCGTGGTTTTGGTCAGTCGTCGCGGTAAATTGCGAGTGAAGGCGAAAGAGAAAGAAAAAGAGAGAGGGAGAGAAGTGTAGAGTAGGTACCCCGGCGCTGGTGTCCGTTAATGCAAGCTTTTATATGGAACGAGGGAGAGAGCGAGGGAGTTTGAAGAAATATCCGAGCAGAATTTCGAGAGGCTGATGGAGTAGTTTTGGCTTGAATCTGACCAAATGCACGAACAGCCGCCTAAATCTACTGCAGCGTTGTTTCCAACGAAACACCGAAACACGTACACGTACGGAAAATTGAGGCCAAACGGGACGTCGGGACGAATCGAAACAGTCGAATGTAATTCGAAAACCAGACAAAAATGGGGTGTACCAAAAATATTTTAACTCTAGCTTTGTGTACATGGATCACTCGTGTTCAACCAATCTCATTCTTCAACTACGTTTTACGGCCATTATGCATTCTTTTGTCGTATCCATTTTTTGTTTTCAAAAATAAAACAATGATTGCATCGACACAATTTCAATGACACCAAACAAAAATATAAAAAATAAAATACCGACGGAATATTACCGGAATATTTGTGTATTTTGGTGGTGACGTAGTAGTTCTTTAGGGTTTCCTACCTTCGAAGGAGAATCGGAACCCTTACAAGATCACTCGGCTGTCTGTCCATCCGTCTGTCACACCGGATTTCCTCGAAAACCATGCGACGTACAAACTACAAATTTGGCATGATAAGACATTTTATTGATCCACATATTTTACACTCATTAAAACTCAAAAAATTCATATCAGAATAAAAGAGGGAGCAAATTAGGTACTCGAAGTTCTTTTTGTAATTACTTATACATCACGTACGGCATCATTTGAATGGGTTTGTTCGGTGGAATACAAAAATATTTTTTTCATAATGTTAAATAGCAAATTCAAAAAGTTATTCCGAAAAAAAAATGCGAAAATAGATTATCCCCCCTTTCTCTCATTTTCGGAACTATAGGACCTAAAACTTATTTTTAAAAAAGAGTATAATAAACGCCTTTCTTGAATATTACGGAAAAATTATAACGCAAGTCTTAAATCTCGTAGATTTCTAGAAAATTAATTTTTCATTCATTCATTTATTTCTTAGGTATGCCATTTAACCCGAGAATGATATATGTAAACGCGCCGGAATACCCGCGAATCCCATTAACTGCCGTTGCGTATACGTAAGCTCAGTGTCTCGGTTCAGTTCGACGATTCGCTTTGTGTAGGATAGCAAGAGGCTTCGATATAGTTTCAGTTGATATTACACACAGAAGGACTGCGTCACGGTGCTTCGTGTTGCAACACAGGCTTAAGTAAAATCTCGGGACAAAGGGACGTTTCTCGTCTACAAACACAAATGGCATTACGCAGGCATACATAATTGTAATTGGCATATCGATGAGAAGCTCAAACGATACTGTTTTCCATATAATCGCATCATACGCTCGAACGACAAACCGAATTGAATATTATTATCAGCGTTGTTGTTTGCAAACGTTACAACGATTGTTCGTCATCTAACGTGAGAAGTATTCGTTTTTCAATCCTGGATTGGTCATCATATGCGGCCCAACGACTTTGATGGATTTAAATTTAATGGCTCAACCACTTGCGAGAAAATTTAAAATTATCGAATTATTATTGTCAGACCGAATTGAAAATTATTTTCAATCTATCCATCTACGTTTAATATTGTATGATGGAGTTATAATAAAGCGAATTTTCTCTCATAAAACTCAATTTAATAAATCGTAATATTATTTGAAACGAACGATTTAAACCGGACGCATTGTTTCAAATTTTTTTCATTCCAACTCAAATACGTTTATTCTCTCAATGGTCGACGTCGCTAACTCTGTGATTTTTTTTTTATTACGCCGTTCGTAGTCCATTTATTTATAGTTCATAATTTCTCGTCTCGGGACATTTATTAAAATCATCTAGAATTTCTCTTACCACTGATAATTCTCAGTCGGAAGGGCCCCTAAAATTTTATGTACGACCGAGTTGCCGAGTATGCGCAACGTTGATAAATGAGATAAGTACGACGAATTATGTGTGGACACGCTTGGCTGCGGTTTTTTTTTTTTTTTTTCTCGCGTAACCGCGAGTTCCGGCGTTTTAGCGCAGTACCAACAGAGGCCACTTACACGCTGATATAAAATTCCGGCTGTAGATTTTACCATCAAACTATACATAGCCGTCGATCGATAAGCAGCGAGAACGAACCCAACGAAAATGTTTGAACGAGCTATGTGGTTGCGGTAACGAGGTCACTGGGCATTCAAACTAAACGCCGAAATAATTATTTTTAGGCCAAATATGAACCTAGTTTGTGTCGATCGATGCTCAAATCTTTGCATGTGTTATAATATTCAACAACAAATTTCCAAACGTATTTCTTCGCGGATTATTATTATTTTTATCAGTATTACTATGATACTGAATAGAATTATCGACTTATGAAATTAATAATCAATAAATTGGGGGAAAAAAATGAATTTCGGAGGCAAAAATAAATTTCGCAATTTGTTATTCTGTCGATTATTATCATTATTAATAAATAAAAAAATAAAAAAGGATAAATAAATTCTGAAGGGAGGAAAAGAGTTCAAAATTTATTTTCTCGTCGATTATTCTTATAATTATGATGACTATCATCATTATAAATAAATAAAATAGATGAATGAATAAATAAGAAAATTTCTTCACGTCGATTATTATTATTATCATCATTATCATTTCTTTTTCATGACGTTTAACGTACGAGTGAAAAATATTCGAAACAACTTTGAGGCATTTGTGAGTAGTCATCGTGACAGGTGGAAAGAGAAGCCTTCGATGAATCGATTGTAATTATCGGAAGGGGCCCCGAAAACGTTTCTCGCAAACCGGAAGTCGATCAAGCCTGTAAGCGACTTCCACACCCGACTTGTCGCGTTTGTAAACGTGAGGCACGCGTCTCGTCAACGAGTGAATTATGATTCTTATCCGAGGTGACGACGATGTGTCGTGTATGAACGTGGTTGCCATTTAGCGATGTCGGTAATTCACCGTTGCCGTTTATATATATATATGGTTGTTGTATATATACCTGCCGATTGTACAAATTAGCGTGCGCTAATTCAGTCGTCTCGTTATGGCCACGTCCGGCAATCGCGGCCGTCGAGACAGATCCGCTGTTCGATTATCACTATATATGTGTATATCACGAGAAGCTTCGTTCGATGAATGAGCAAGAGCGTTGACTGTTGCACGCAACATGGCTTCCTGCGTTTACACCTCATTGAAACCTCGATTATCGCTCAACCCCGGCAAATTGAATTATGAAAATTATCGAATAACCAAAATATGAAATTAAATAAAATTCAATACAAATAAAAAATATTAATTATTAAAAAATGGAATAATTTGATTTTTTAAAGACTTATTATTGTTATTACAATTAATTATTATTGTTTTTAATCGCGATGAAATTTTAATCTATCGTTGATCGATGAATCCCGAATCATAAACCAAATATTTATCCCAATTTTGGACTATCAAAATTAATTAAAATTAAACTTAAACGGAAAACAGGATTGCGATGCGAAATTCCATGAATTTTTTTTTTTTTTTTTGCGATAAGAGTTACGTCAATACAGCAAGAACCGTTGATGAAAGTCGATAACGTGATAATTCTCGCGTATCGAGGTAGACAAAAGACGTTCGTAGCGGAGAGCAAGGTGGATATAATCGAGATGGTGTAGTGGAAAAGCTCGTCGGACGAGCCGAAGCTCGAGACTGCGCTCAGTGATAGCGCGGTAATTGTAAGTTTTCCATACGCGAAGAATCGACGATAAGATAAATTACTACCTTTGCGGGTATACTTCTGGCTGTCCTGCATCCTCGCCGACGCTCGTACACGCCCACGCCAACGTTTGCGATGTATCTCACGCGTTTTCAAACGATTTTACACCGTCGAGCCAGCGACGAGAGCCTCTTTGGATGAATAAGGTAAAGTGGGAGGGTTCGGTTGGACATGACGTTATAATTTATGTTCACTCGGATCAAACATTTTACTTATATCGTTGGACTCTGTTAGTCGCTACTGAAACACCGTCGTTTCTTATCGTTAACCATTAAATCCATGTGCATTGAAAAAGTGTTAAAAAAAATTTCGCTTTTTAATTATTTTAATTTATTATAATTGTATATTAATTAATTTAATTCCTGTTTTCTTGTTTATGTACTTCCGAGTTTTTACGACGATTTCCAACTTTTTCCAGTTTCTATGATTATTCGTTATTTACTTTTATCACAATTTAATATCTATTTATCGTCTGATTTTGATGATAATTTTATGTTTATTCATTATTTAGTTTTTTTTTTTGTACTTTTAGACTTTTATTCTTAAGGTGACGTGAGACATCCTCCCCCGTTGTCATGCAAAAACTTCGATCCAACCTACTCGGACAAATTATATTCGCTTCCAATTCAGAATGCACCGACCACGTGGTGAATTAAATATCAATTTTCATTACCGATCTCGGGTTTGAAAGAGAAAAAAAAAAACATTCTTCGCTATTTGCAGAAATATTAGCCGGTACTTTGAGCTTCGTTGACTTTTCACGTAAATTTTCAAACCCATTGAAAAATGTATCATTCGTTAATGTGTTTTTCCCGTTGCCAATAAAACGTTTATTATTATTCGAATGTTTGAGTTGCATTGAGCAGAACGAATGGCAAATGTGCGACACACGTTCGCGATTCGTGTGCGGAAACGAACCCCCCGTTGACGTCATTGAAAATTGAGTGACTTTCGAAACGGCGGCATCGGCGGTTATAACGACTAAACGTGTGTATCATTCTACATACTCGGTGTCCCAAAAACACCGCCGCAATCGAAAACCACGGGTACCTGAGGTCATTTTAAGTCGAAAACATTAGGAAGTGATTTCCTCGTTTTCGCTTCGTTAGGGGGTTATAACAGTTTTTATGATATTGGCTTCCGTTTTTTTTAATTGGCTATATCTTTGCCAAACTACGATCGATTCTTATGATTTTTCAAAAATTAAAACAAGAATTTGTAACCGTTCGAACTTGGCTTACATTTTTTTCTATGCGAATTACGCTTTACCTGTAATTTATAATCAAATAAGATTTTTTTAGTTCATTTTATCATCTTTATTTTGGCGTCATTTTAATCAGAAAAATACGTTATGGAGTGGAATTTTTATTCCCTTAATATGGAAGGCTAATTATCTCTCTACTAATTAACATAATTTTTGACGGACAACCCAATTAAAGGACCAAAAGAGAAAATTCATCTACCTCGAAAACATAAAAACCGTAAAATCTCTCAAACGAAGCTAAAAGAAAAAAACCATCCCCTAATTTTTCGGACTTGAAATGACCTCGGGTATTTACGGTATTCGTTTGCGGCGGTGATTTTCGGACACCCTGTATATGCAATGCTCGGGTGAGGCGGCAAAAGCCCGGGCGATTCGTACCGAGTTGAAGGGAAGCTCATCGCGTGACACGTCGAGAATGTCGTCCGCCCCGAGTGAGTCACGTTATAACTCAGGTTGGTGAACTTGCCGGTGTGACTGGACAGTGTATCGGGACGACGTGTGATACGGGCATTCGTGCGAGGTAAGCTGCCAAGGGTTGGGACGTGTAATGCCAATAACGGTCGGTTAAACGAACGTTAATTCATCCCTCACTGCATCGACTTTAGGTCAATGTTAAAATTTTATTTCTATTTTTTTATCCCGCACTTCGCTATTTTTTCTGCGATTTGGAAACGAAATAATGGGGTGGGGGGTTGGACTCTGTATCGTCACATTGGCAGATATCACGGCCGTCACACGGGGCGGATTCCACCCCGTCAGTTTTCAAAAAACGATCATGAGAAAAATATAATCATGAGATAATAATTCAAGTCGGGTGCTAGATTTACATAGGATCTCCGGCAAACTTCGGACAAGTTCACGACCGCCGGAAAAATCTCGATCTCTCACTCGTTCCCTTGCCATTCTCTCTATTTCTCGATTCTTCGCTCGTGTTCTCTCCCTCTCTTTCTCACCATCATCCTCCCTCTATTTCTCGCCCTTTCTCCCTCTTCCTCTCTCTCTCTCTTGCTTCGTTATCCTTTCCATTTCGGTCGAACGGTTGCCGGAACGATTCGAGAAGCTTCAACTCCTCCCCAAAGTACAACGTTTCACGGGGAAATTTACCTCGGCGTATCCGCAAGCTCGTTCGCGCGAAACCTTATCCATTTTAACCGTTCACGCAACCCCCTCCCCCCCCCCCCCCTTCCGCCCTAACTCCCGCCCTTCTGGGCCAAGTTTGACGTTGGAGTTTCTCGCTCGTGCCCACCTCGGCTTCGTCGGTGAATGTAAAGGTTCTAACCGTGTGCAGCGGCGCATCGGTCGCTCGATTTATTTTTCAATTGCCTTCTTTCACCCTCGCTTCGACGTTTTCCGACGTTTCCTATATCTCACCCTCATTATTTTCTCGAGGGTTTTTCCCATCTCGGGACTTTCGTCCTGCCGTCGATGACTTCCCGATTCTGTCTAATTAGGCGATAAATTGGATGAAAATGAATGATCAATGGAGTAATATATTTAATACGTGGAAAAAGATGGTTGTGGTGGAGTACGACGGAGTTCAATTGATGTTGATGAGATGGAGGATTTAAATGAAATTTAAATAATCTTTGAGTCTGTGCTTTTTTTTCGTACAACTCAGTATGATTGACTGAGACGTTCGAGTGAATTGAAATGTAGTCTTTAATCGGGACGTACATGGGGCATTTCAAGTGAAATCGAGGAGGAATCGATGGCACGTTATCAGGCGATTTAGTTATTATTTTTATTTTTATTATAAGTGAGGGAAAATTGTGTAAATAAGATAAAACCAATGGAATTTTTTTTTTCAATTTTGATTTTTTGTGTATAAAGTCTGTTATAAAAAAAGAATATTTTTTTCTAATTTGGAGGAAGACGACTTGCTAGTATAAACATTTTTGTTTACTAATTATTTCTGAATTGAATACAAAAATTTCTTCTTTTCTAAACCAAAAATTTTTTAAATTATAATAATCTTGTATATAATTATAGACCAGAAATAAAATAATTAAATAACGTAAATAAGCTGAAATTCGTTAAAATAAAAATATCCATCGTCAACGTGTTGCTGAATAATATTTAAATAAAATTCATACGTCGATAGATTAGAATGTAAGCGACGAGAGGTCGGCAAATAACGGCAGCAGCTCGTGCTCGAAACGGTCGGCGATAACCCAATCGTCTATCGCCGCGTTATCGCTATCGGTTGCGTCATTGGGCCGTTACGGAACAAATCGAGGATGAACGGGTGTCGATGCCGCGTTTTCCGCGGTTTCGGGTTTCGATCGTTGACAGTTGATTCGCACGGGAATGCGACATATTCGACGCGACGACGGCTATTCAGGCAGGGATGACGAGTACTCTCGAATTTTGCGGGTACTCTTCGAGCCAGCAAAATATATTCTTTTCTACTCGAACGAGAAAAATCTTTTATCATCTCTTGTAATTGGCTTCCGTTCAGCGACAAGTGCTTCGCTGAGTTGTAAAGGATTTTAATTTTTAGAAAAAGATTTGAATTTGATTCGATTTTTTATTCAATTTATCTCAATTAATTTTATTTTTTATTTAATTTTTCTTATTTAATTTTATTTTTTATTCAATTATTTTTCAGTTGTTTCGATTTTAATTCTTAGAGAAACAATAAATAAAAAAATCGCGTTTTATAGTCATCAAACGTTTGTTATCCCGACAGGCGAACGAGAAAATTACGAATCTCGACGAGAACCAAACAGACCCGTGAAACAGCACCGAACCGAACGAAATTAAATTGAACGATATTAAAGTCAAATGCCTGAGAGTCCGTAGCCTGTTCCGAACTACCGGACAAATTGAATAAAATTGAACGCCGACCGTTGCCAGCGCAATACCTGAGTTACGGCAAAACGGAAATGCGATGATGAAACGAGAGAGAGAGAGACGAGGAAAATAATTGAAAATAAGCGAAGATGCGAGAATAAGAGGAAATGCGAGGAAAGCGAAGAAACGCTGGTTCGCGCAAGCGTGGCGAGACGAGGGGACATGAAAGAAGTTTCTTCAACACAAAAGAAAAATGTATGCACCAGCGTGAAAAACACACCCTGTCTCTGAGGGTTTAAAAAAAAGATTCTTTTTTTTTTATTTTTTTTTCAAACAATTTTTTTCTACTCTCATTTCTTTCTCGTCTCATTTTTTCCTCCCCCTTTTCTGGTCGCCCTCTTTTTTCTGCCCATATATACAGATGGATATTCGTGTGTGTGCGAGCGCCTGCGCTCCTTGTAAGCAAAAAAGATAAAAATCTATTTTCAAACTCTCCACACGAGTTGTTTGTGTCATTTTTCAATGCGGGGGCGTAATCGACGCGTGGTCTGCGAATTTTCGCAGTCGCGGCAACAGTCCCGCGCCACCGTTGAGACCGACGATCGTCGGAACTCGATCGACGATCGAGAAAAGTTTGCAAGTCCGAAGATATGGAAACTTTTTCGGTTTCAACGTTCGTCCTCGACATTGTGAGAGACTCTCGCGAGTCTCGACGATCGAATCGTTCGGACTTTGGCGTCTCAAAACTAGACTACACGACGATTTATTTACTTCGCAGACGTGCACGACGAATGATCATCGATTATTTTGCAGCACGTGATAGCTTCGATTGTATTTGGATTATTACTCGCTTTATTATTATAATTATATTAATAATAATAATATTATTGTATAATTATATTAATAATAATGATAATACGATATTATCGTATTATTTCTTAACTTTCCAAGGCCGATGGGGGGAAGAAGACGAAGAAGACGAAAAAGACGAAGAAGACGAAGAAGACGAAGAAGACGAAGAAGACGAAGAAGACGAAGAAGACGAAGAAGACGAAGAAGACGAAGAAGACGAAGAAGACGAAGAAGACGAAGAAGACGAGAAAGACGAGAAAGACGAGAACGACTGCGTTGGCCAGTCAGGAAGGGGGAGGGGGGAGAAGAACACGACGATGACTCATACGACGTGATGAATTACAACCGCGAATGAGGTTCAACCAAGGGCGTAACGAATTTTCTGATCATTTCTCGGAAACGTGAGGAAACATAAATTCTGCACGAAAAATTTGTGCGGCGAATAGATTTGTCGAAAAAAAAAAGTCGGTCGAGTGCGATTTTAAATCGTACGGAGAGGCTTCCGTACTATGTTGCTGATAATTAATTTGTAGGAGTTTATAAGATCTGGGACGTGGGTTTCAACTTCGAGTGCAGCATTATAATCCCTGATTTGGTGAACAATTCAGGTCCGATAGTTTCGGAAATGAGGGAGGGATAAATATTTTTATCGATATGCTATGAAAAATTATGAAAAAAAATGGTGAATGAAAGATAAGAAAAAAAAATTCGAGTGCCTTTTTACCTCCTCTTCAATTCTCATGTGAATATTTTAGAATGTTAAGTAGAGCAAAATATGTGGGTTAATGAGATATATTACTATGCCAAATTTCAAGTTTTCGCGTTGCATGGTTTCTAAAAAAAAATGGCGGTGATAAGAGGAACGGACACGCGAGGGATTTTATGAGGTTTTATAAAGGTTCCACCTCGCGGAACCCTAAAAATAAATAAATAAATAAATAAATAAATAAATAAATAAATAAATAAATAAATAAATAAATAAATAAATAAATAAATAAATAAATAAATAAATAAATAAATAAATAAATAAATAAATAAATAAATAAATAAATAAATAAATAAATGAATAAATAAATAAATAAATGAATAAATAACCTAAACAATAACATAAATTATTTTAAAAAAGTTGTACAACAAATTTCGCCGTTTCGTCAGGCTCAAGCTAAAAGTGCGAGAAAACGAAACGCTCGAGAGCGAATGATAATACGCGTGCACGATTGATCGCGATAGCGAAGAAACACGAGCCGACCAATCGTCATCCCCGGTGGGGGAGGGGGGGGGGGGGGGCTTCGAGCGTTTCTTCGTACGCTGGTAACTTCGATTGTACGAAGACGCGCGCGTGTGTTACCGTCCGACGGAATTCGATGCGCGCAATTGACACCAGTCGGTTCGGGCCCCTGGACTCTGCGATTGCTCGCAAACAATTGTCACGAATTAAGACAACATTCGAACCAACAACGACTCTCGGTCGGTCCGCCACTATCGCTTTCGCCGGCTACAAACGGAACGAAGCGAGACGGAGCAAAGACATTTTTGCCGTTCTTGCGATAGTTAAGAATTAAACAAACAATAAAACAAGAGAACAAGATCAAAATTACGAGATTGAGAAGATTAAATCTGTAAAAATTCACAAATAAAGCTGAGGGTTTCTACTTCCCGATGTAATTTTAAAATAGAAAGTTTCCGAAATTTGTTCATTATTAAAAAAACAATAATCAAATAAACCGCGAAAAAATTCGGCAACTTTCGGAATTTTTGCCTGGGTCAAATTCGACCCTACGATACACTAATCCGGATAAAAATGAGTGATTGTGTTTTTTTTTAACTTGCAATGGGTCTTTCTATTCTTTCGCCTACAATGGGTTCTCCCGGGATCGGATTCACCCCCATTGTTTCAACTGTGCTTAATCTTTTCCATCAGCCGTAAGAAGACTTTTATGAACATGATTATTTTTTTTTGTTTCTCAATGCCAAAGAAAATTCACGGGATGAAATCCACCCGCCGTTTAACCGAAGGAGGTAGAAACACGGATCGAAGGATGTTTTTGATAAAAAATTAGTCAGGGTGGAATGAGTCATATAAATTTCAAAGTCACGCCGAACGTTTTTTTTTCCACCGAACTTCCACGAATTTTCACGAACTCATTCAGGAGTATTTCGAATTTCAGAGAGGTATTGAGGTATCAAATAAGAATAGTTTTTTTTTATTTTATAACGTTCTTACGACAAAGTGATAGCTCAAAATGGCTCCGTCTCAACAATTTACAAGAAAATAACGATTTTTATTCCAGAACGTTGATACAAGGATAGTTTTTTTCCATTATAATGTTTCGAAGGCGAAGTGATAGCCGGGAGAACCGCTGATTTCCGGTGCAGGACGTTCGGTAAGACACCAGCAGCAGCCGCCAGCAGCACCATCACCATCAGCACCATCACCAGCAGCAACCACGCCACGCGGCGGAGCCCCCACAGGGCGCCCGCCTAAAACTACACTCTTTCTTCTCCTTCATCTTCCCACGCAAGTTTCTCATGCTCTCTCTCTCCCTCGCCCGGGCAAAGTCTCACCGGATGACTCGAGACCTCCGACAGGACGTAAAACATCGTACTACGAAACGTTAACCCCCCCTCTCGCCCTTCTTCGCCCTCCTAAACGCCGGACAAAGATAACGCAAGCGCACGGCGCCGCAAGCTCGTCCTCGTCACCGTCCAAAATCAAAAAATAAACCTCAATATACCCCAAAAAAATTCTTCCTTACCTTTCTTTCGTCCGTAACGTCGAGTTCTCGACGATCGAAAACGTCTCACGTTTTTTCCACGAATAATTATTTCTCTCTTCCGAAACGATCTTCTTTATTTTTCCTTGGTAATTTTTTCTCCTCTTTATTCACGTCTTCGGCAGCGCGGCACAAACGACTACTCTTTTGTTACTATCGCTTATTCCCGTCGCTCTCACACGTTTCGCTTATCTTCCGTTCTATCTCTATCACGTTCTCTCTCTCTCTCTCTTTCTGTCCGCGAAAACGTTTCTCATCCGTTGTCCCAGCGTTATTACAATACACTTTTCTCACATCCCCACAAAGTCCAACGTATAAATTTTTACAGCTCTACGTTTGTCCTTTCCCCCGGGACGAAGAGAAAATTTCGTTATTTCCAACGAACCGCGATTAAAATTATCTTCCGCGTGTGTTCATCGGCCGATTTTAAAACCGCCTCGTTAATTCGGAATTCGGCTTGTCACTGCACCGCCATGAGTTCATCGATGAGCAAACGTGAAGATGACAAATAAAGAGAAAAAAATATATATATGTATAAAATAACAGAGAAATAATTACGGCAACGCGCACTGTCGCGAGGGCGCTCGCGGGCTCGTTTTCTCGACGTTGAACGAAGAACTACGGGCACGCGTTAAATATTTAATGTCTGGGTTTCTGTGTTTGCCGCTTATGTTGCTGCTGCAACTGACTATCGTTGCACGAGCTGCGGAAACGATCGAGAGGGGGAGTGCGAGAGATAGAGAGAGGTAGGCGCGTGACGATTATTTATAAAAAAAAAAAAAAAAAAACAACAAGACAAAAAAAAGGGGGAAGGGGGATTTGATCTGATGCGTGAGTACGATGGTTCTTCGCGGAGGGATGATATATCGTGTGGTCGTGGTCGTGTATGGAATATATTCGTACTGGAGGCGGACGCCGTGCGTGAAGCCCGGAATTCTCGTTCCACGTCCGTCGTTTCCTATCGTTTCCTTACCCTTATAACGACGCTAACTTACGACTCTTTACTTTCTCCCTGTATCTCTCTCTGTCTCTCGCACTTTCTCTCTCTCTCTTTCGCTTTCTATCTCTTTCGTTTTTTTTTTTTAAATTTGATTCGATGATCTCAGCGACGAATCACTCCGATTCTCACGTACGGACGAGCGTATCAACGGTTTTTTTTTTTTTATTAACTGGGGTATTTAATTATCGGTTTAATGGTATTTATTAATGATCCCACACACCTCTCCTTATTTCTTCGTTGGGTTTTTTTTTTATTTCATGTGTTTCTTTGGTTGTCTCGCTCGCGATGTTCCAGGCACCGTGCAAAAAGACACCGCGACAGTGCACAATTCTACCGTTATCTAGGGCGATGCCTCTCCGCTCACTGATTTCCCACTCCGGCTGATACACGACCGACTCTCACGGCCGACGAGGATGCTAACTCGACGCCGGGCGTCGCCCCCTTCGCAACGCCCCTGTCGATGGGATTTGTAACCGAACGAGAGCGGGAAATTTGAAAGTCGATGGGGCGAGATTGAGGGACGAATCTGATATGACGGGTTAGAAGGTTGTGATGGTGTTTAATTAAAGGTTTTGGTACTTTCATAGCTTGGAATAATTGGGAGGGGTGGTTGAAGGGCACTGGAAATTTGGCAACGATGGTTTATGAGAGGAATATCGAGAAGGAGGCTGGAGACTGGAGACCTGAGATTGGAATCAGGTTGGAAGAACGCTCGTGGAAGAGGTTGGTAATTTATGGCCCATGTAGCGAGTGAGAAGAGGTTTTAAATTTTGACATTGGCGGCGATCTCGTCGCTTGGGTCTTCGCGGAAGGGAGTCGTTTGCTGAGGAGCAGACATCGACATATAGATGTGGACCGATGATGCTGCGAGAAAAAGCGCAATCGCGATGGAATGAGAGGAGAGTAGGGGTAGTTTCGAATGTCTGTCTCTTTCTAGTTGAAGCCGATTGGTTAGACAGATCGAGATATAGATCATTTTTACCAATGGGAGTTGACTAGCAGAAGATAGGCTCGAAACCATCCATGGTTTTCTCTCTTTATAGTGCGATTACACGTTTTATCGCTGTTTATCGGTCCATATGGGCATGTCGATGGTAGCAGAACGCATTGGGAGAACACAGAACCGAACGATAGGACTTTGGGCCAATAGAAATCGTTCTAGTCTACTGTTTCGGCCCCTCGGCGATAGTCGCGCCGTAACAATTCCTGATCATAATATCGTTACAGCCTACATTTTTATGTGACACAATGGAACGGTTTACGATCGGACGAATTTACTGTAGTTCTCAGGTCCGATGGTATGAAGACCGCAATGCGGTCACATCAGCCGCAACTATCTCCCCCACACAATCTTCAAGATCTCTGCACGACCGACCGAGCGCACAACTCAGTGATGCAGTCACAGCAATAATTCACAGATGGCGCGTCGAATACATCCCGGCGGCTTTACGAACGAAAATGAAAATATTTTTTTCCGCTATTATCACGTTATCACGTCTCATCACCATCGCAGCTGATCACCTTACCAGCTGATACGTCAAACTAACGCCGCATTTGAAAAAATGAGAATACCGATATTAATAACGTTTGTCATCGGTTTATCATTAATCCAAACCTCATTATGTCTCATCGATCCAATATCCCTAGGAATCGGCGCTGCCGGAGCCGGTCTCCTCACAGCCGGTTATCACAAATTCGTCAAGTGTCGTTTATTCGAATGTTGCATCGATAATTATATTCCCACAGATGTACGTGGTATGTACAGCGTTGTGAAAACAATTTCTTTTAATTTTTTCCTATCGAAATGGTTATAATCGCAAATATTGCAGAATTACAAAGACAATTAGCGACTAGATTGCACGGTCAGCACATCGTTCAGAAGAGCGTAGTCCGTGCTATCAATGGCTACAAAGCCACGAACGAGCCGCCCAAAGCTCTGTCCATCAGCTTCCACGGCGGCGTGGGAACGGGCAAAAATTTCGTAGCCGGCATTATCGCCGAAACTTTCTACAAAAAAGGAACGCGAAGCGATTACTTTCACTTCTTCAGCGGCAGTACTTATTCCGCCAGTCGTTTGGATCAGCACAAGGTGCGAAATAGCAGTCGTCGATTTAAAAAAAAACATTATTTCCTCGTTCAGACCCGGCGATAATTTTGTATCAGGAATTGTTCGTTTCTTTTTGAAGGAATTGATCAAGAAAGTCATCGTGGAAAGTTTGAAGAAGTGCGAGAGGTCCATGTTCGTATTCGACGAGGTCGACATGATGCCGGAAGGTTTGCTGGACGTTCTTCTGCCTTTTATGGATTACGTTCAACCGACTTTCATAGAACACGAATCAAAAATGATCAGATTGACGAGCAACAAATCCGTATTCGTATTTTTGTCCAACAAAGGCAGCTCCGCTATTTTGGAACAAATGACGAAGCTGAGAAACGATGGAAAGCTTCGAGAAAATATGACGATAAGTGATTTCGAACACGCCATAGCCGTGGCTGCTTTCAGCGAAAAAGGTGGTTTTTTGAATAGCAACGCCATACAAACGTCGCTGATTGATTATTACGTGTCTTTCTTGCCGTTGGAGAAGGAACACGTGGTGGCTTGTATGAGAGACGCTTTTGCGAGTAGAACGAATGAAACGCCGACAAGGGCGATGGAGGATGAAGTCATGTCTTTTGTTACGTATTTCGATCCTCCGCACGATCTTTACTCGACGGGAGGCTGCAAGAGATTGGAACAGAAAGTCATTAGCACGGTTTACGAGGTTCGGGATCCAGAAATGGAGCGATCTGAAGATCGCGACGTGGTTGCACCGTTAAGAGACGTTGAGAGTCGTCCGGAACTTACCGATCGAAGCTGATAATTCAGTGATATTGTCGAATATTCTTCTTGTAAATTAATAAATATTAATTTTTTATAATAAATTTGACGATGGGGTTTTTGACGATCTTTTTGTTTAATTTGGGGAGATATTGGATAGATATTGGTTTTTAATGCGTTTGGAAAGTATACGAAAGGTGATTGTGCGTTAGAAAGGAATTTAAATTAAGGGATTGTATTAGTCGTTTACAGAAATTAAAGGGATTATCGTGATTTTTTTTTTAGTGATGTTGAGATGAATTTATTAGAATGAACGATGCAGTATTGATTGCAACATAAATTGAAGTACTTATCGAGAAAACTTTTCTACGATTAAAATCCACAATTTCCTCAATATATTCTGTAATCGATAACGTATAGTGAATTCTAATAAAATGGTGTTAACAGGGCCGAAAAATCGTAAGAATGCCATAAAAGGAATAGAAATGAGCTAACTCCTTTTTTTCGGCGATTCGCAACTGTTTCCGCCGACATTGAGATTTACGTTCGGACATTACCGACCTTTCGCGTGTCAATAACAGTGTTTGGATAAAATGCAGTCCGACGTCTTAACAAAATCGTAAAAAATAATTTCTAACAACGATAAAGTTGAGAAGTAAAAAAATCGACATGGACGATTTTAATTTTTACATAAAGTTCGCCAAACCGCTGGCCCTGAATTTGCCAGATGCCCGAGGTAATCCAACCTACATCGAATTTCGTCTCCGCAACTTCGCTGACTCATCAAAATCTTTATAAATTTTTTTACAATTTTTTTTACAATTATAACAGACCGGACGACGGCCGCTCGATGGCTCAAAAAATTGTTGGATATCCATCAATCGTCCACGGAAAATTCGGAAAACATTCACGTGGAATATCTCAAGCTGTTGCTCTTTGCTATGCAGGCAGATCGTTTGAGCGGTATTTTTGCGGAACCTCCACCGGACGGCAATTTGCACAATATTTTACAACGAGAATCGAACGAACAACCAAAAAAAGTAAAAGCCATCGTTTTTTGTCTTATAATTTGGGTCGGATCGTGAGTTTTGATGGATCGAAATCCCGAAAACGTATACGTATAGGTTTAGTGGCTTAGCTGGGGATGGTTTCAGTCTGCCTCGCCACAGTTTGACTCCGCACAGTCTGCCTCGCCACAGTTTGACTCCGCATAGTTTGACCCGGCACAGTTCGACTCCGCGAGTTTGACAGATGAGAGTCTTTCTCTCTTTCTCTCTCTCTCTCTCTCAGTCGGATCAAACTCCACCGAGTCAAACTGTGGCGGGGCAAACTGAAACCATCCCCTTTGCTGCAGCAAGCTGCGAAACTTCGCGAGCCACCCAAAATTCGAACGTAGGTAATTTCGTTCCTTGAGACATCAACGTTCAATGTTTTATCACGAGGCAAAAGACATGATCGCCCTGACGAAGGGACGCGGGGCATCGTCCTCGGATCAATCAAAATCGATTCGTCGAGAAAATCCTCCCGTAAACCGATCCGTCAGCGGCGATATGTGCGAATACGTCGCCGTTCAAGAAATCCCTAACTTCGGAATTCACGGCTATTACGCGTTATCGACGGAGCCTTTGTCCACCTGGAATCCTCCCAGTTCTCCCGTAACCGCCGACCTGAAAACTCCAACAGTTCCCGGTCTCAAAACCGCTCCCAAAGAAAAATCGGCATCCGAACCCACGCGGAATTCCCGCAGTACCCAAGAAACGTTTCACGACGCCGTGGCTGAAACATGGGCGAAAACGATCGACAATGGCGCGAAGAAATCGCCGCTCGTTGGTTCATCGATCGTTGACGAACGGTCGATTTTGAACTGCGGCGAGAACAAAGGAAACGACGAATTGATGAAGAAACTACTCGAGTACGAAATAAACTCTAGCTTGGAAAAAATAAAAAATAAAAATGAACGTCGGATTTAAGAAGAAATGAGATTGAGGTTTTTGGTGGTTTGTGATTTTTGTTGTTAGAACTCGAAGAAGGGAGATTGCGAGCGTGGATACTCGACCTTCTTGGGGAACGAGTCGATATATCGAAAGACTCATTGACGAATCACGTGAGAATTACTCTTGCATTTGTGCAGTACCGGAAGTAGGAGCGAAATTGTATTTCTAATTATGTTATTTTGTCGTTTTTGACCTTACGTTGAAACGCATTGCTTCTGGCTACGATTCGGTTATTTTTCTGGGTCAATTTGACCCATTAATTTGGACTGTATGGTGGGTGAATTTGGCGCATTAATTTGGGCTACCTGGTAGGTCAAATTGATCCACTAATTTTGGTGTCACGGTGGCTCAATTTGGGCTGCCTGGTGGGTAAATTTGACCCATTAATTTGGGCTATGCGTCGGATCAATTTGACCCGAGAGGTACTTTATCTACCGTCCATTATTATTGACTCTTGAGCGTCCCATTGGGTGGAATCTACCCAATCATCAACCGACGACCGGCGGTTTTTTTAAATTCTCATACACTTTTACTGCCGTAAAAAGCTCATCTGGTCGGAGATCTCGATCTGTCGGAAGCCGACGCGATGCTGCATGTCTACCGCGAAAGTAAGATGAGAAAGACGAAGAAATCCGGAAAGGAGCGATCAAAAGCGTGTGGAATATCGTCAAGAAGAAAGCAAGTTGAAATGAAACTCGACTTGCCGCCGTGCGCGTAAGTTGATCGTGCGACTTTGAGGTCTTACTGGATGGATCGTCGGGCAAAAAGTTTGTCCAAAATGGGCGAATAGTGGATTTACAAGTCCAGATCATGTCGTACATGTTTAGCCTTACGCGTAGCTGAGCCGATGATAAATTAACACTTAGAAATGATAATTTATCAACGTCTGCGAAAGCTGTTTCCATAAGCGACCGTGTTGAATTCAAAAATGTATAGCTCAATTATGCAGTGCGAAATTCAGAAATAATGCATGTACTATTATTCTATTATGAATTATCTTTCTCCAAATTTTTACGAACTGTGGCGATTTTTTAACGTCCATCCAGTGAGCCCTTAATCGCGAAAAAAACCATCCTGACATTTTTTCTACTGGCGCGTTTATTACAATTAATTAACATTGATTGGGGTGATCCAGATCCATTCCCATGGAAGATGACAAATGGGAAGCACAGGGTCAGTAGTTCATAAATTCAAAGTCGAACAACGTTACATTCCGTAAAGATAGTTAAAAAAAATAATAGTTATAATAATAACAATAATATTACAGAATCCCGAACATGTTTGCCGAGAAAAAATTATTTGGATAGATTGACGGACAAACGAGTTTGTTGCACAAAAACCGAAGATAACGACAGTTTTGCTTCCTACGCCAGTGACGCTTCCACGGCGTCGTCCCTTCGGGGTGGCGGTGGCGGAAGCAGCGATTCACGTTTCTATCTCGGCGGGGAATTCGAATATAATCGCAGTAATTATATTTTTATTAATAGATTCAGAAAAATTCCAAAATTAAAGAATCGATGCCTACACACTTTTCATTATGTCGTCCATATTTAAAGGGTCTTCGAGTTGCTACATGTCACGAATTTTATTTGTTAATTCTGATTTTTAGCCGAACAAACAATTAATTATGTTTACGAAGCTGGTAAATCCGGTTGTTATTATTTTTTCTTCGTAGCTTATGAATCGTTACACCGTGACTGTACGGATGGCTCGCAGCAAAACGTGACGGATGAGTCGGAGGCAAACGGTAACGCCTTAATCTTGATAAGAAGGAATTTCGATCTATCGAATTATAACGATACGTTGTCTTTTCTCGGTGTATCCAAGATTATGAAGACTGGCGCGATAATCGAACAGATTGTTAATATTATTCGCGTTGAAGAGGACCTTTTATTCGAGAGGAGGAAGCTGCTGGAAAATTATTGTCAATTATTTGGCACGGAAATTTCATTCTGTTTTCGATTATTCGAAAAATTATTAGTGTAGAACGAAAAAGGGGCAACGTAAGATGTATATCTCTTTGATACGAAGCAATTTTAGTCTTCTTGTAAGTCTAGATCTTGTTTTTTGTATTTACATTTAGGATGAACTAAAAACAATATATAGAACCTTTTTTTAAAAGAACGTACTTGAACAAAATATTCAGAATAGAATTAAGTTATTTAAAAATCGTCGTCAAATACTCAATCGGAATACGCGAGAGCGACCTCTGTGCGATTTTTTCGAAGTATTCCGGTGCACACAGGCCTTAAGGTGAAGTGATACATCGATTGAGCCACGCCGAGTGGGCAAGCACGAGGTTATCACATGAATAAAATGCTCATGCTTATTACCCACACCGGCCTCACTTCAGTTCCTGTGGCGCCCTCTCGTGACGGTTTCAAGAAGCAAAAAAAATTTGTTCCAACCGACCTTTCCCCACCGCTGGAAATTCGAACGAGTTTCAAGGCCGTGGACCGGACGTAGATAACGCAACACCGATAGCAGAACAGCAGCGATTGGACAGCTGCCCCTCCAATTCTGACGGCACAGATAAATAAACAGACACAATCTCGTTCGGTAGTGATGCAAATTCATGTAAATTACGTCTCACAGCCACGTTGCACCGGTACGCGGTATTTCACAATTTAAAGACGACACGTAAGTTACGTGATTGAAAAAAAAAAAAAAAAAACAAAAACCTTCGAATAAACGACGAGAAAGGTTGTAAATAATTTTTTTGAAATAAATAAAATGGGTTTGGACGGTATGAGAGTCGGCAGTGGACGATGTCCATCGCTTCTCGTCGGTGCATTGCTTCTCTCGTGTTTCTTATTGGTCTGCAATTGGTGGAGTCTTTCCACCAAGAATATGGAATTGTACGGTCAGATAGACGAGCTCTACGATGAACTGCACATCAGGTATGTTACTGCGGCGCAATGAAAACCATTCTGGCTATTCAACTCGTGGCGGCGGCGTCTAACGATCGGAACGTTTCGATGAATTCGCAGCGACAAAGATCTGAAGCAGTGCCAGTCGCAGCGGGACAGGTTCAATCGTCGCAACAAGGAATTGGAAGACGACATCGCGGCGCTGCACGTGCGTTTGCAACAGATCAACGAATTGAAATTGCAGAAGAACGACGTCGAGGAGTCTTTGACGATGTGCAAGACCGAATTGGAATCTTTGAAGAAATTGGACGCGACGAAGAGCGCGACGCTGGAAACCTTGAGATTGGAGAAGGATACTCTGTCCACGCAGCTGGATGCCAAGACGGACGAGAGTCAACAGCTCAAGAAAGATTTAGATGCGGTGAGTTTGATTTAATTTTGATTTTTATTTTTTTTTTTTTATTTTACCAAATATGTTTGCTGAGAGGAGATTAATTTTTAATATGTTTTACAGGCCGTCAGTGAGATCCAGGGATTAAAACTTTCGGTCGATGATACGCCAAAGAAGCAGGAACAGAAGAAGGACGATTCGCCATTGCAATGTAAATTGATGTTTCTTTTTATACTTTTTATGACCGCTCTGAGTCAGAAATTTGGAAAAAAAAATTCTATGTCAGAATAGAAATTACGATTTTGATGAGACGATAAACCAGCTGCATCTCGGTGTAACCCAGATTGTCAGCGTTCAATTCTCGAGTCCAGAAAAAATCTCGGTGCAATAATTCTACTTGGAGATTGGAAATATTCGTGAAAATCATTTTATTCCAGAAATTAAATTGTTATAAAAATCAATTTCATCTGAAAAATCAAATTATCAATAGAATCAATTCCAGTCAATGTATCAAATTATCAACCGAAATAATTCGATACGATCAAAATTGCCACAAAAAATAATACCATCAAAAAAATCAAATAACCGCCAAATTATACTCAAAGAATTAAATTATCTCCAAAAATAATTCAATCTCAAGAAAAATTCATTTTTCATCGAAAATAAATTCATTTAAAAAAAAAAAAATTATCAATACATGAATAAATAATTCGAAACGAGGAATAAAATTATTATTAAAAACAATTCCATTCGCCGAACGAAATTAATCGTTAAAAAAAATAATAACATCCAAAGAATGAAATTATTTCATCGACGAATAGTCGCGAATCGTCGAACGAGGTTTAAGAAAAATATTCGGCATATTCGTTTTGCTCAGTAGCACAAGATTTAACACGATTGGAGAAGTTCGGACATTTGCCAACGATCGCCGAATCAGCCGTGAATATCGCTGTACCCGGCAAAAATGGAATCGAGTATCACGGAATTCCGATACTTCCGATAGATCCGCCCGGCGCAGTGCGTCAAACTCCCCGCTTCTCAGTTACCTTACGGAAAGGTAGACAACAATGTTATTTGTTTAGCAAACGAAATTTTTCACTAACGAATCTTTCGTTCATTCCCGAATCGAGCTAAAAACAAAATTAAAAAAAAAAAAATAAATAAAAACATAAAAAATTGCACATCCGGCGAAATTGCAAAATTGACAATTCTATTCGGTTTTTCGGGCCAAAATCGAATTGCGTTGTTGCCGAACGAATGGAATTCTCGTGTGTTAAGGCAACGACGGCTTTGATTCTTCGGGAAAACGAATAAACCAACTATTTTCATGCCTCATCGTCGAAATATTCATGGAATCATCGCTACGACGTTGTATGAATGTTTTTCGAAAGTTATTCGGATATTTTCATGGGTTGCGGCACGTTTCGTAACACGACGAAAAAACGTCGAAGTTACATGACACGATAAAATATCACCATTTTTAAAACATACTTTCTCTCTCTCTTTCTCTCTACAACACGTAATTCACAGTTTTAACTGTCGTTGTTCATTCAAACTCGCTTTTCTTCTTCATTCAAGGTCTATTGTGGTAATTTAACAAGGTGGGAGTTATCGTCAACGTGAAATAATAGACAAAACATTATTATTACTTCCTGGTCATTTTTTTTTTTTCAATTTAACGTAACAATTTTATTTTTATGAATTTTATTGTTTCGTGTTATTAATTGTTTCTACCATGATGGTTTAATTTTTCTGGCAACTTTTAGCGTCAACTTCCGAGCCGGGTGAGGGAAAAATCTCGGCGGACGGTGACGCAAATGAGGAGGATGGAAATGCTGGTAAATAATTTATTCAAATAAAATTTTAGTATTTTAAATGTTGTGGAGCAAATTATTTATCGATACGAATTCGTTTTTTTGTTGTTTTATAGCTGAGGCGGATGCGAGTGGTCCCGAAAAGCAATTCATTCAACCCGAGGACATGTCGAACCCCAAAACTCTCGACGAACCGCAGTAATTCCTGGAACGAATCAACCACAAGCATATCTTCCTGATTGTTTTTGGATTATTTTTTTTTTTTAGTTTTTGTAATTTCTTATTTAACGACGAAAGCTCGCGGAGAGCCGGCTCGACGTCGATCGGAGAAACAAAGTCTCGATGGTGATAAGACGTTGATGCGAAACATCGCAAATATCGTATTTACTTTTTTAATATATGGGGAGAGACGTTCTAAATCACCGGATTGAAAAGATCTTGCGATGTGGTAGATAATTTTTTTTTTTTTTAAAGGATTTTCGGATTCTACGACCTTACTTTTATTTTTATTTTTAGGGCGTCTGTTTTCTTGGCCCACATCCTTTTTTTTTTATAAGAGGTAACTGCTATTTTCGGGATTGGGAATTGGACGATATTTTTTTTTTCAGATAGTTGATCGGAATTGAGGTACTTTTTTCATTAAATTCGAGTGGGTATCATTTTTTTAATATGATTTTTCTTGTCAATTTTGAAAGAATTCGAGTTTTTCTGAAATTTTTATGTGTAATGGTCCTGTATCTGGAGGAACAAAGAAGAAGGAAATTTATTTTGCAAAAAAAAATTGATATTTCGATCATTCTCGACAGGTAATCGATTTTTTGATGCTTCAAATATTATTTTTTATGAAAAAAAATAATTAAAAAATCGATTTTCTATCGACATAAATCGAAATATCGATTTTTTGTAACATAGGTTTTATTTCCTTTTTCTTTTAGACACAGGAAACTATTGTCATACATTAAAATTTTTTTAAAACTCGACTATTACAAAATTTGAAGAAAAAAATGTAATATGCAACTCGCTCCGAATTTTATGAAAAAAGTTCCTCAATTTGGTTGAAGTATCTAAGGAAAAAAATGTCATTCAATATACAATGGTCGGAATATCAGTTATCTCTCGATAAAAAAAAAGGAGGCAGGTTGGGGTAAGAAGAAGAGAGTATAAAAATCTTTTAAAAAAATCAATCAGATCGTAGGATCCAGCAGATTCTAAAAAAAAATAATCATCGACCACATCGAGGGACAAAATGGTTTCAACCCACCGATTTGAAACGTCCCTCCCCATACATACAACAATTCTGTGATCGACAATCAACGCGATTGCTCTCAAAATCTTTCAACGACGTTTCTAAAAAAAATTATTTCCACGCAATCCGGGGAAAACAAATCGAAGCGGGCTGTAGATATGAAATAACTATACGTCCCTTCTCGCCAATGGGTCAACAAAATAAAACAGTGACAACATTCTCCATTGTTTACGCTATGCCATATAATTTATATTCAATAAAATAAACAAATTTTATCAATTACAATGCTTCGTCGCGCGTTATTACAAATCTCTTTTTTTTTTTTAATTTTTGTATTTTCGTCACAGGCACACAAACATACGTGAAACATACGGGTCGTATAATTCCAACGGATTTTCATATTGTCATCATACATTATTACGACCCATAATTTCGTTCAATCGCTACTTTTATCGTTGCACCTAAATAAATCATCTACATACGTGTATAATAGTACAAACTTGCTCGTCGATATTTTTTTGTGCCTTCGAGATTGTAATTACAAATAATTATATTTTTTTTCTTCTCTTCTTCTGCGTATTCTGGATTTTGGACGATGATAAATGCATCTTAGGGATTAATACTGCTTAAGTTTGTTCGGTTCGTTGATTTTTCTTTTTTTTTTCGCGTCGTCGTCGCGAGAAGGAAGTTTTTCGGAAGTGGTCCTAACAGCTCCGACGTATAGCGACGGAATAAGACCGTTTTTTTTTTTCTTTTTTCGTCGGCTGCGTCGTTCGGCTACACATAACATATACGTAGATAAATTTGCATATCTATAACAGCGCGTCCAATTAATACAGCCTGGCATAAAAATTAAAAAAAAAAAAAGAATAGTAAAAATAATTTTCTTAAAATTCACGAAGGACAGTTGCTTCGTTGCAACGTAAAATTCGAGTTTTTCGAGCTCAGCTAATAAAACAAATAACATTTCCAACATTCAATACTCTATGCGTAATAAATTAATCGGTTTTGCAATTATATCGCTTTTATATATGTATATATATATATTTATTTTTTGTTTGTTCGTTTAGTTAGTTTTCTAACGAAAAATAATAAAAATTTGACTAGCAAACATTTAAGTAACGACTAGACACACATTGTACGTATTTGCGTTTTTTTTTTTTTTTTTTTGGTTCGCCGATAAACAAATAATGCACAAAGCCGATTTAGTGCCGTTATCGTGCGCGATCATCAGCGATAGCGCGGTTTCGTTAGATTCATTATCGTTTTTTTATATTTTTTTATTATTATCTTTATCGTCGTCCGAGCACCCACGGAATATATTTCAATAAATGTGATTGATCGTTCGTCGTCGGATATTGTGAATTTTAACGATCGTGACGTGGAAGGCGCGTGCAGGCACGATCGAATGAGATTTAAGGGGAAACAGTCGAGTGAACAGCGGAAAGAATAGGTGGATTTTAGGAATTATTATCTCGAAAACTATTTGTTCGATTTTATCCAGATTAGTTTTGTTCGAAAGTATACATGTTGAGGTGTGTCGAGAATTTTTTTGATAAATATATGTCGATTGGGAGCGCTGCTGTCATGGCCGGGGTGAAAAAATATCCCTCGCTCGCGCGGTCTTCGGTCCCCAAGATTACGCGCAGTCGGTTGATTCGAAACAAAAATTCCAATAAGATTCTCAAAATGGAATGTACGATGCTCTTCGCAACGTTGGATTTTTTGGGAAAAAATTTTTTTCTACAAAATGGCGACCGGTTGAACTTTACATTAATTTTTCAACCTTAATTTCCGACCATTCTGGCTTGATAAAAAACCAATAATCAAGTGAGAAAAAAAATTCTACGTTGCGAAGAGCATCGTACGTTATATTTTGAGAATCTTTTTGAAATTTTCGTTGCATAACAACCGACTGCGTGTTATTTTTAACACCGCAAACCGTGTGAGCGAGTCGATATATATTTACAAAAAAATTTCTCAGCCTACCTCAACATTTATACTTTCGAACAAAAAAAAATCCGGATTGAATCGAACCGAAACTTTTTGAGATAATAATTCCTAAAGTTCACCAATTTTTTCTGCTATCCGCTCGAACGTTCCCCCTTAAATACCGTTCATTCGAAGAAAATACCTTTTTTTGCCAATAAAATTCTTCGCGTTATTGTGAAATTTGTTATTATCGAACATCTCCGCGACTTTCTCGCAGGCTCGCGCATGTAAATTCGTGTACGCCAGGTGCTTAGCATTTTCTTCGCGCTAATATATATTAATTCACGGAGGGAGTTAGTGCAAACGGGAGATTCGTGCAAAGCCCGTGTCGTAGCTGCCTCGCGGTAATCCCGAGAAAATTACCCGCATTTTCTCGTTAATGCCGAAACAACGCACGCGAAATCGTCGTGGGAATGAGAAAAAAAAATATTTCACGAACGTGTGCATAGGCCGAGCGATTACCACAAGGGCAATTGTCGATTTTCGTGGCTCGCGAAAATTCGAATAATGTTAATCACATTATATGCAATATTTTCTATAGATCGAAAACAAAAAAAAAATATATTAAATTCGTGCAATTTTCGCAGTCGTGCTCGATCTTAGATTTTTTGTTTCTTTTTTTTTTTTGTTTTAACCCTTAAATGCACGATATTTTGTTGACAGTTTCTATTTATCAATTACTACTAAAAAAAAGAGTGTATATAGGGAAAAATAAAAAAAAAATTTTTTTTTTTTTCAAATTATAAAAAAATTATTAAAAATAATAAGCAAATAAATTTAAGCGGTTCGTTGCCTTTTGCCTGCAATGCTTAAAAAGCATTCAAATGTACCTGCATTGAATATAGAGCCAGAAAATATATGTTGCCAAACGTCAACACGACGCATTTAAGGGTTAAACTGCTTTAAGGCGAATAATGAGAGCTCGGTCTTTGCTTGCGTCGAAATATGAAGGCGAAAATTGATCTCAAACGCCACCAACGACTGTGCTTGCGAGGTGCATCGCGGGCTCGTTCTTTGGCTCGTATTTGTCGCACTATGGAATAAAAAGCGTCGTCGATGAATTGTCGTAGAGCCGCTGATGTTTCGTAGAAAGGACAACCGAGTTGGTCGGCCAGAGCTTTGCCCTCTTCGGTCGTTACTTTTCGACGTAGCTGAAGATCGAATTTGTTGCCGACGAGTACCAGAGGTATGTCCTCGTTCGCTCGTACTCGAGATATCAATTTTCTGTATTCGATGGCTTCTTGAAAACTGTGTCTGTCCGTGACCGAGTAACAAATCATGAATCCCTCGCCGCATCTCATGTACTGATCGCGCATCGCTGTAAATTCCACCTGTGATTGGGAATAAATAATTTTTATGTGATAAATGTTTTATATGATGAAGCGTGAATCGTTTTTTTTTTGGGGAATGATTGATAGGGGAAGAGGATGGTTGGGTTAGGGCTGAGAAGCTGATCGCTCACCTGACCAGCGGTGTCTAAGATATCGAGCAACGCTGCTTCTCCATCTATGACCGCTTGTTGCTGATAAGAATCCTCTGTAGAAGGAAATTATACGAATTATTGTTGGAAATTTAATTATTTTTCTGCTTCTTTTTGGCCTTGGAAGAAGTTTTGTTTTTACAGAAACAATCGAAATCGAGCTCAAATTCTTGATTATTGGGCGATGATAGATATTAAAATTAGATATTTGAAATAAGAATTAAGAAATAAAAAATGAGAATTTATAAGTTTGAAATTAGAATTTAAAAATAAAAAATGAGAATTTATAAGTTTGAAATTATAATTCAGAAATTAAAAATAATAACTTTGATATAAAATTTTCAACTAAACGAGAAAATGTTAAACTTGCCTATGGTAGGATCGTGATACTCCAAAAAGCTGTGACTGACAAATTGGAGCGTAACGGCTGAAACAAAACCACGAACGGCAGACGATTAATCGACAAATTGTACAATCATCTCAAATCGCTCTCGTAAAACTTCACGCCGACCCATCGATTACCTGATTTCCCAACTCCTCCGTCGCCCAGCACGACGATCTTGTAAACCCTGAGACCGCCTCTCGTAGTGGCTGCCGGGGCGACGGAGGAAACCTGCTCTTTGCCGTCGTTACCCACATTTTTCTCGTGCGCTATGTCGCTTGACATAGTAACTTTCGACCAAATCCTGTCGGCAACGTATTTTCCAAAAAACCTAACTAGCTGCGATGCGACGATGACATAGCTCCAATTTTCTCGCTATCGTCGTTGTCGAAAATATACATATATACATAAAAACATATATATATGTTGGTTTTCGCGAGATCCTCACAGATTCGAAAGATCGATTTTTCGAACGCGCGATTGAACCGCGTCGAGTGAAAAATCTTCGGTAGACGATAATAAAAACTCAATGACAGCGATGAACGCGAGCCGATTCATCTTTCGTCACTTATTTTCTAAGGATAACGAAATTTGGAGTAGCCGTCGTGTCGCTATCAGGTGGTGGATGGCGATGATAGCTGGAGCAGCAGCAGCGACATCACCAACAGCCGCAGTGGCATCAATATCTCGTCGATCGAATAGAAGTATCATCGAGTGCGCGGCTATACGGAATTCGTTAATCGATTAGTAACATTCGTGAACATGCACGGGAGAATGGTTCTTTTAGTCCGGACTAGACGGTTGGGGAGAAGTCGAAGGGCCGGGAAAGATGACAGATCGACGTCCACGGTCTTATCTGTTATGCAGATCTTGAAACTTAAAGACGATTTGGGTAGTACGGATAAATACATTTGTTTTTGTTTCTCGTAGATGCCACAGGTAGGGCGCTACTGGAACTGAAGTGACAGCGAAGAAAGATGGATGCAAATTGGCGATCTCGTTTTAATTGGATAAATGCATTTTACGGGTTAATGGGATTTAATTATTTTTTTCTAAAATACAGGCTAATAAATATATACCGGAAAACATAAATACAACATATAAATGCGATTTTCTTCTACGATCGCCAGCGCTCGTCGCGGCCACTCTCGCAACTCGCTATTAGATAGATTTTTCTCTCATATTCCGGAACTGTAGATGGGTTGTCGATCTCCTGTCATTTCTAGGCTTCCCGGACGTGAGCCAGCCAAGTGCAGACGCCGAGCTGTCATCTTCTATCGTCTGTCAACATTCCAGACAATTGTTGACAAAGTCAACTGAACGGGGAATCCGTGAGAAAATAGCAATTCCGATTAGCGATGGATAGCGACGAGGCCGGAGCCGAATCATCGTCCAGTAAGGCCGGGCACCAGTTTCGCAATGACAAAAACACTGGAAACGTTGATTACGACGAAGATCGAGTAAGGTTAGATTCCGTGAGTTTCGTGTTGCGTTTTATACGCATTTTTTTATTTACTAACTTCGATTGCGTTTCAATCAAAATGAAAATTTGCAATTTTAAAAATATTTTTTTACATTAATTAATTTTTAACCTAATTCTCACGGGTTCACTGTCTCTCTTAAAAATTCTTCATTTCTCAATCGGGATCGATCTTTGCAAGCGAATAACTCGAAAAAATCGAAACTACTGCATTCAATCAAAAATCCACCCCCAAATTCTCCCCAAAAAATCATCCCCTTCATCCTCTCTTTCCAGCTGCACGAGATGACGGCGTCGTACTCCGAAATATCCTTCGATTCGCAATCCTCCCCTCCGATGTCCGAACTGCGATCTCTCCTGGAATCTCCGGAGCTGGACGACGACAAATTGTTCGACGAGGGTTTCGCAAGAATAGACGCCGGTGCCGGAAACAGACCGGACAAATTAAATCTAAAAAGCAGCGACGAAAGTCCGGACGACGAGGAAGATCCGGATTTGCCGAGTTATCGCAAGGCTTTGGGTTATCTCGAGCTCGAGGGCACGGTCATGCAGGAAGGCGACATGGTTCTCTTCGTAGCCGAAGATCTCGAGACGAAAATAAAATTGTCCAGTCCGGTAACGAAAAAAGGCGATACGCCGTCGTTTCCAGGATCTCGAAGCTCGACACCTCGTCTTTATCGACAAGCTTTGACTCCTCAATTGCCTCTGCTCGATCACAATGTCTTGAACGAATTGGAAATGGAGGCACGAAAAATAGCGACTTCGGTGGATTCGCTCACGGAAAATTTGGCAGCGATTTTGCACGGTGTTCGTATTTAAAAAAATAATTTTCTTAAGGTCTTATATACGGGAAAAATTTCGAAATTTTCTATTTTTTTTATTTTTGATTCCATTAGCTCGAATAGTTAGGAATATTTTAAGCTTTACAGAATTGAAAAATTCTAAAAATTGGTAAAGTTACAGCAAACAGCATTTATAATAGATACCGATTCACTTTTTTGAACCTTTTGAAAGTTCTAACTTTTCAACGAAGGTTCGGATCGCTTTGAAATTTTTACAACATATCCTCAGTATCATCACCTATCGTGTGAGCCACAGAAACAAAAATTTCGATGACACAAAAAAAATATAAAAAATAAAATACCGACGGAAAATTGAGTAAAAAAATTTTAACTTTCGAATTTTTATTATAATAATATAAATTCATTGCTTTATTATGTAATATCCCCGCCATTTTTTACATATACTCAACCATGTGCATAAATGATCTGTAAAAAAAAATATTGTCAATATATGCGGAATTTTTTTTTAACCGCGTCTAGAAAAGTACCTTCGAAAATCGGCGAAATCGGGTATATGAGGCCTGAAGTTTTATCACTCAACGTATTTCAATGATTTAGGATTTTTTTTGCGCTGTTTCGAATTTTATACAGGCCTCAGCGGTGACCGTGGGCTGTTTGGAAACTTACCGAGACGCGGTGTGCAAAACCTGCGACGCCGTTGATCACAACATCAAATCGATGTATCAATTGATGGCCAAATGCGAGGAACTTTCGAAATCCATGAGTCCAATATACAAATTGGCCGATCAGATGTAAGTGTCCGACAATTTTCTCAATTTACGACACGGTCAAAATTACGACAATGTATATATAGGTGTAATGACGTAGCTCATTCGATCGCGTAACCTTCGACGACGTCTGTACGTTGTCGAGATTTTAATCCATCGAGATATCGCCATTTGGAGCAATATCGATTCGTAATATTTAATTTTGGACTATTTTAATTCGATTTATTGACCTCTCGGCGCTTTGATCGGTCGAAATTTCGATCCTCACTCCACTGAGAATTTTTCCAACGTTAAAAGTACCGAAATTTTGTTCAAAAGCACCGAAAAAACACTGAAAAATATTTTTTTTCCGTGATTTTTCGATTCAACCGACCGAATTTTCGTTGTTTCTAATCTTCGCAACACCCTCAAAGCTCACCAAAGCTTTTTCAGCGGCCTCCTTTCATTTCCCAGTATTTCTTTCGGTCCGCGAACCTACGAGACAAACCGGAAGTTCAATTATTTTTCACCCAGCACGCCCTAACGGCTTCGCCGATAAATCCACGACAGAAAAAAAATGTCCTTCTCCTCCTCGTAAAATCAATAACCAAACAAGACGAAAAGTTCTCCAAGCCGAGTAAACTTGAATTTATCCGTTGAGAATTTCAAATTCCAAGTTTAAATTAACGAAACGCGCGAGCGCGAAGCTTTCGTTTTCTCTTTATACACCCAAGATTTACTCTTTATCCCCGAGGAGTGGAAAACTTCGAGTTTTCGACACTACGTGCGATAAACCGCTGCGTTGACTGAACCCAAACTTGACGGAGAACCGAAAAAAAAAAAAGAAAAAAAGAAAAAAAAAGAAGAAAAGTCGTAGAAGAGGATAAAGAATTAATTAGGAATTCCCTCGAGAGCGGATTCCGACTTTTTCCGGCTTTGCGTGCAACATTCAGTCTCTCGATTCGTATTTTCTCGAGCTAATACTACAAAAGCAACGTTTTAAAGTTAATCCCGTTTGGTACAGCTCGATGACTTCCGCTCGCTTCCTCCCTACGCGAGTATCGCATGAATATTTAAGTCGGTCAAACAGTCGGCTCGCTTCGTATGGATTTAACCGGCTGTAACTCATCCACACCGGATACGACGAATTTTTTCTCTTCATCGACTTATTTTTATTTATTTATCTTTAATTTTATTTCTATTTTTATTTTTATTTTTATTTTTTTACAATGTATTCTTCGTTTTTCTGCATTTAATCCGTTCGTTCTCGACAGCAAAGAGATCAAGAGGATGCTGGAGTTGTTCGAGGGCGCGATGAATCTGTAAGCTTCGAGGACGGAGAAGTTTCGTCAGGCTCAAGATTTTAAAGGTCTCTCGAAACCGATCGAACGACGATGTTTCACGAGATGAATTAACGATCATGCGCGAAGAAATTCGGTGATGCGGATCGAAGTGAGATGCGTGAATGCGTACAAAAGCGATCTCGAAGGCGGCCTTGAGGAGAGGGGACCGCGTATATTGTAAAAAATGTGTCATTTAGGCTTAAGGTTATTTCTATGATGAATTTTTCGGCCGTTCGTTGATCCGGCGATGTATTTTCAGTCATTTTTTTTTTTTTTTTTTTTACTTTCGTACCTTGTATGGGTTTTAAACCATATTTCCGGCTGAAACATTTTCCCCTTGCTACCGGAAACGTGGCGTATGAATTATTTAACGAGGCTTAGGGAAGATGATAATTCATGAGTCTATCAAAATTATTCTAGTATTTCATTTGGATTTGAATTAAATTTCACGTGTCAGTCGATTCATTCAAAACCAAGCATAATCAATCTGTTGATCCTCCATCTTAATAATACCATTTTTTCAAAATTTACGGCGTTTTAGTTCCATTCGTTTTGCAACCATTAACGTCTGCAGAAGCTGTTTCCCCATAAACGACGGTGTTACATCCATAAATCCATGACTACTAAAATACGCAGTGGAAAATTTTGAAATAATTCATCAATTATTATTCCAACAACAATCATCGTTCCCCAAACTTTCAAGAATTTCCACAATTTTTAAATACCCATCCAGTAAGACCTCAATTACATCATCGCCAATCCCACGATCTAAAAAAATTACGAAGTCGTCACTGCAAGCCGGCGATAAACCGTACAAAGAATTAAAAAATAAATCACATCAATCGCCCTCACGTGCACCAAATGTTACACAATCATGCATAAACGATGAGAAATAATTACGAATTAAGATATAGACCTTAATAAATTATTATTCACTTCATACGTAATAACCCAACGCTGCGTTCGTTATTTCTTCATAATCCTTCCTTCCGTTCGCTAATCGTCGACCCACGAGAATCTTCCCAAGACAAAATTACCGCTATATTTTGCTACGGTTCAGCTCTCTGTGCATCGACGATGACGCGGCGTGGGCGGTAAGACCGAAACCCATTAGACTCTGAATAAACCGCGCCGTGCACGAGTCTCGCTCTGACATCCGCAAAAACGTCTCCGAGCGGTCATTTTCGCGTGCTTTCGCGGTACTCGAATACACGGCAATGCTCTCACTGCAAAAGCTTGCTTTCATTCGCAAAAATTTCCCATCTTAACCGAAAAATCCGTTCAAAATGAAAAAAGAAATAAATCGTATCAACTATGCTCTCAATAGCGCTAAATTTCACACAATTGCAGATAAAACAGTGGAAAAAAAATTAAAAAATAAGAACATAGACTTCAATAAATCATTATTCAGTTCATAATTGAGTTCCGAGGCTGTGATTGTTATTTTTTTGCAATAATCTCGTTCGTTTGCTAATTGCGACCGGAGAGGATTTTTCCAAGACAAAATTACCGGGTTTTATTTTTGTCTTTGTGCATCGACGATGATGCAGGGGGGGGGGGGGGGTTCAAGAGGAAACCCATTAGACTCTGAATAAACCTTACGAGACTCGAGTCTTGATACGACGTCAGTGAAACGTCTCTCAGCGGTCATTTTCGCGTTCTGAATCGTTCGCTCGCTACATCAAGCTCGTTACGTCGTATGCGTTTCCGTCTTACGCTTTCATTCGCGAAACTTAGCGAGCTCACTTGGAAAACACGTCCGAAGGTAAACCCGTCAAGGTAAGAATTTTTAACGTACAAAAGAGCGCGGAAAGGAAAGAAAGATCCAACGTGGATGAAGAAAAAAAAAAAGAAATGGGTAGTGAAAGAAAAATTCGCGTGCGTTTAAACGACTAAATAAAAGATGAAACGTCGGATAGCAACGGTTGCATCGCGTTTGTGGCTCGCCGCGGGAGTGTCGGTACGGAGATAGTACGTGGTTACTTGCACGGTTCATCAGCTTGTGGGTCGGATATCAATCTTTGTCAATGTGGAAGCGCGGCGAGCCGAGCGATTGCTATCGGGAATTTTTTACGGGTCGTTTGAATGCACGCCCGGTAATTATTCGCACTTGGATGAGTGAGCTTACGTTGTTTTTCTTCATTGGAACGCGGGAAGGGGACGAATCGCGGGTGTGAGGGAGGATAAATGGTGCGATGAATTATTGGGATACGAGGCTTCGAATGTTTTTCGTTTTTGCGAGAAATCGAAGAAAGAGTCGAGTTGAAACGTCGCAGGGTTGATTTAGAACATTATATATTGAATAACGTTTTCTATACTTGTATGTGTATTGGACTTACGCGGAACAAAGATGCAATTTGCGTTGATAACGCGTCCAGTCGCGATCGGCGTCGACATAATTGCTTGGCATCTACGAAGCCTGCTTAGGACTTAATTGACAGCGTATTCTAGATGCAAGGACCTTTAAATCCGACGGATCTCGCGAAACAAGTGATTCAATGTGGACGTGCATTTTTCACGAGGTTCGTGCTTAAGGGCTTACATGGCGTTCGAAGTTTTAATGAAAGCATATTCGGTCTTATTTAAAAAATTATAATAAGAGAATTATTTTATACTAACTTCGAGGCATATAAAAAAGCATCATTTGAACAATGTTGTCTTAAATTTTTATTCAAGATTTTTTTTAATGTTTTGTAAAATAATTTTTTTTTTCAAATCAACGATACGATTTCCTTCTTCAGTGTACACAACAGTTTTGAACGAGGGCTGAAGTGGAGTGATTATCGTGGTGGGGTGCTGCATTAATATGAAAATGAGAAGACGAGTCACGTTAGCGATAGGGTGGCGGCGGGGTGGAGGAGGAGGGTTGAATGAGCCAGGGATTCGTGCACCGTGCGGAAAGTTAATATCGACAAAGATGTGTAATTCGAGGGACATTCCTCGGTCGGGTGCTGCTCGGTCGGTCTTTTCCCGAGCCGGAAACGGGAGGGCAAGGACTGGGACCAAAGGAATGACGAGTCCGAAGACGAAAAGGTGAAAACGCAGCTTGAAAGGGCTCGGAGCAGATCACAGAGAGACGCGCTAATTAAAAAAGAGAGTCGTAGCCGCCCGCGTGACTCCGTCAGTGCGCACGGAAATGGGCGCTATACAGCTGCGTGTATCACCAAGGTGTACTTATACGCACACGTTTACATGCATATATACACGTTACACATATACAGGGTGGTCCCTGCAATTTGCACACCCGTATAACCTGTGAAGTATGCATCGGTGTGTAAAAACTTTGAATGTAAAATTTGTACGTTTTTAAGGGCTCACGTAGCCCTGAACGCGATCAAAACCGAGTGAATTTGAAAAATTATTATAAAGGTTTTATATCGGGAAGAAAAACTTTAGAACACCTCGCGTCAGGCTGCAGAGAAAATAATTATCAAGATTTTTAATATTAAAAAATCTAGATATTTTCCTCTCATAGTTAAAAGTTAATAAAAAGTATGAAATCAACGATTTTTTTTCACCATAAAACCTTTATAATAATTCTTAACATTTACTCGATTTTCATCGCACGCGCGGGGTTATGTGTGCCCTTGAAGGATGCGTTATGTAATGCATAATTTTAGTTAATTGGTGGAGACATTTCGAAAATTTCAAGATCAACGTTGTGTTTATAAATGAAATGCTACATTTTTTTAAATCATATTGTAAAAGGACGTAAAATTCAGTGTAAAAAACTTCCGTCACGTAATATCAAGTCGGAGATTCAACCTTATCACAGATAAGAATACAATATCCTCCCAATGCCATCACATTTCATCCCGTTGTTCTTCGAAGATCTGTGATGAGGTTGACTCTCCGACTTAATATTACGCGAAGAAAATTGCCAGGAAATAAATTTCAATTAGTCGTCAGTTATTAGGTTCGCGGCCTATACAGGTCAGTACATTTTTCATTTCGAAATAAAGCATTCCATTCAGAAACACGACGTTGACCTTGAAATCTCTGAAGCGCCTCCGCCAATGAATTTAAATTATGCATTACAGAACGCATAGTTTAAGACCCTTCAAATGTTATCGGCAACATTTTTCTATACCATGCATACTTCACGCGTTATTTGGGTGTGCAAGTTGCGTGGGCCACCCTGTATATACCGGTGGGAAAAAAACGAGGGGTTGGAGGTGAGCAACACGGGACAAATAGTCTAACGACGAGAAGCCGGCTGTGTTTGTTTTTTTTATTCTGTATGTATTTACTTCTCTCTCTCTCTCTCTCACTCTCCGTCTCTCTCTCTCTCTCTTTCTCTCTCTCTCTCTCGCTCTCTCTTATCATCCTTCCACCCCATTTTCACCCTTACGTGTAAAGCTCACAGTGTTGCCGAGCAAACGTTAAATTCAGCTGACGCGAAAATATTTTCAAAACAATGTCTACATCACTTTCATATTGTTCGATATTCGGGAGTGTCGAAATTTTATCATCGCGGCGTTTTTTATCCCCGCCCCCGCTCCCTCTTGCCACTTACAGTTCAATCAAGTTCGATGTATTTTGGGGAGAAAAAAAATTCCCGCGAAATTCAGGCTTTTAAGTTTGACATTAAGTGGTGTCAACCAGTGTGTACTTTCCTGCTTTTAAAGACCGTTTCGGAATGGATCATTTTATAATTTTTTTTTAGAAATGTGCAACTGAAGATCAATAAGAATCGACTTATTTTTTTTTTTTTGCAAATTAGAAATGAATTTTATCTTTCCAATTTAAGTTCCATCTTATCAATCCATACGACAGTTATCACAATTTTGCTTGTAAGAGCAGGCCTTGCTCTTACGGATTGCAGTTTTATTTTCAATTCCCATTGTAAGACTTATTCATTTGAAAAAAAATGCATTTTAAATATATACGGGGAGGAACGTCCCAAATCACGCGATTGAAACCCTTCTTTGCACCGATTTGGTCGGTAATCTTTTTAAAATATCTTTTGGATCTTACGATCTCGCTAATTTTTCTAAAGATTTTTTCGACCCCCCCGCCTTTCTTTACTGTACGGCGCTTTTTTTTCAACAGATCACTGTCATCGAAAAAAATGCCAGTGGTGGAAATAGCAGTTACCTCTTAATAAAAAACACGGCGGTTCAGGTGATGGGCAGGAGGGGGAATAATTAGTAAGATCGTGAGATCCAAAAGATACTAAAAAAAAAAATCCCTCACCAAACGTACCATATGTCAAAAAATCCATCTCCTTCCATCATCATCGACCCAAAAAAAAGTCACTGAAAAATTTAATTCGCTCGCAAAACGATGAAATATCGCGTTCGCGGAAACTCGTAACGGTTGACGCATCGGGGGACACTCCGGTGAAGACATATATAACGTCAATGCGGTATAAGTTGACGAGACGACTTTTATCCACGATTGCTGACGCTCGTAAGCAACGTAGACGTTTGTTGAATCAGCAACGGGCGCGCTTTAATACTCGCTGGCGGAACGCGACGGTGCCCTCGGTGGTGCGAGGGCCCTCTTTCTCTCTCGCTCCCGCGAATTGTGGATGGTCCAGGCGGGCGAGCGAGTCGCACGGAGGTTCTCCAAGAGGTTTACGACCCTCGCGACCCAGAGGGATCGCGGGTTGGTGGCTGGCTGGCTGGCATTCGGCGCGACCGTCCCACGCCGCGTCTCGACGTCGCGCTCTCTCGCATAACATAAATCGTCTATGTCGCGGAACTGGCTGCTGCTGCCGCGGATGCTGCGGGCTGCTGCAGCTTCGCGGTATCTATCCCCGCGACCTCCCACCCCTGTCGCACTCGCGAGATACGTCGAGCACGTGCGTGTCGAACGATAAAAGAAAAAAAGAACAATTCATACGTTCGTGAATATGCTACAATTATTCGTTGCAAATCATTTACAAGATCTTAGGAGTCGGAGAAAAGGATTGAAAAAATATTCACTGCCACCTTTTTCGTTTTTTTAAGATCTTATCTTGAAAATAAGAACTTCTGAAGACGAAAGATACGACGGTTTTTTTTTCCGGACGGAAAGAGTTTTCGTACGGAAGGCGCCGAACCTTTTTTTTTTTGGGAATTGAACGTTTGATAAAGGGAATTCTTTGATATTTTCTTGTGAATATTATAGTTTAGGAGATATGGCAAGAGTCGTGAGAAAGAAGGGAAAATTGGAAAGCGGGGACTTTTACGCATGAACTAGGCTGTTTATATTTTAGGTGGGTACTTTTGAGCACGATCGAGGGTGGAACATCGAAGGAAATAGGAAAAAAAAATTTTCGAACGATTCTAATGTACACGTTTTCGGAATGTCAACCTATCGAGGAACTCAATCCATCGGAATATTAATCAGTCGATCATTTCGGAGTATTATCGAAATTTTAGACCGTCGGAGCATTGCCGTCACACATGCAACAACGAAAACGAATTAACAAATCTCACGGCTGTATATTGAGCGTTCTCTACTCTACTAATCGTTAATCAGCACCAGCGGTAATGAGACAGTCTGGTTGCAACGTATTGACAACGGTTAACACGCATAATGAAAATAATAAAGAAATAATGAAAAACAAAGCAAACCCTAACAATCGAACATTCAACGTCCTCCGCATTCAATCCGCGTCTTAATTACACTTGCTAAAATATAAATCATATTACCACATAATCACGACGATCAACGAAACGTAAAAAAAAAAAAAATATATATAAGAAAAACGAAACAAAACCTCACAATTGCATATTAAGCTTTAGTCGCATTTAATTTCAGTCTTAATTAAACGTGCGGCACCGAAACAGCATCGCACAACATATTTACGACGGGTGTACAAGAAAAATGTACAAGAAAAATCCAGAAAAGAAAAAAAATGAATAAAAAAAAAAAACGGACGTAGCCGGGGTTTGAACCGGCGTAGCAGCGTCGCGCGAGGTTCGCAGTGGTGGTAGCGATTGTCGCAGCGGCGGGTGAAAAAAAAAATGGCGGGGGGGTCCATCGCGTGCCAGCCTCCGGCGTACTTTTTCTTCTATCTCTCGCTTTATTCTCTCCACCTTTTCCACCCATACAACCGTCATCCAACCGACCGACCAACCAACCACCACCCACCCAACCCATTCTACTTCGTACCGTTTCACGTTTTTTTTTCCCTCTGTTTTTATTCTTATTTTTTTGTTCCCTTCATTTCCTTTCCTCTTACGTGGCTGTCTCCGTCAGGAAGAGCCGCTACACGAGACTGACACTCGACGTTCTCCCTCGACTTTCCTCCGGTTCTCGGTTATATTCTCGGGTCCTCCCTCATGCTTGCCCCGATAACGCGAGCTTTGCAAACCTTTCGTTCTTTCTTTTATTATCATTTCACCGGCCGAGTCTGACGCTGTCCTTCGAGACACCCGCGTCTCGGCTGCTCTTGCATCGATGTACACAATGCAATGTATGTATTAGGGTGGTTCTTAATTGGGTGATGTCGGAATTTCTTTGGTATTTTTTTGCAAAAGTAATCAACATAAAATAGAAAAAAAATTGGTAGCAATCGGGAATTCGTCCAATAAAGCTGAACCCACCCCTACGAGCAATCGAATTTAAAATGGAAATATGCGTGCATTTGGAATTTTGTTGGGGAAATTTTTTATTACTTCAAAACTACGCATGATGAAAAACCCAACAAAATTCCAAATGCATGCATATTTCCATACGAAAATTCGATTGCTCGGCGAGGTGGGTTAGACTCATTCGACGAATTCCAGATTACGACCAATTTTTTTTCTACTTATGTTTATCACTTCTGAAGAACAATACCAAAGAAATTCCGACATCACCCGGTTAAGAACCACCTTCATATATATAAGCTATATATACTGCGATGTGGTGGTAGGTATGTAACTATCAACAGGCACACGTGAGTGAGCAAGCTAATGCTGTATATGCTATTTTTATATATATATACGAAACCGTGTACCATTTACACGAGCTCGCTCTGCCATTCTCCATTCTTTATGTCCTTTTTTCCACATCTCTCGTACATTTCTTGCCCCCCCCCCCCCTCCACCGCCAACCCGTACTTACCCATCCCGTACTTAGAAACTTCTTTTCGCGCTTCTCTCTCCCTTTTTTTTAAATTTATGTACCCATTTTCCGTATTTTCCTTCACTCCCCGAAAACTTCATTTCCTCGTCCCATGCCGTCCCCACAGTTGGCACACGTGAGAGTGCGACAACGTACTCCACTCGGTTAGCCGATTGTGTGCAGTCAAACCTCTATTAACCCCCGCCTTCGATTAACCGGGACTCCGCGTTATCCGAGGCACCGGTTATCTCGAATATCTCGAAATTTGCGATCGCTATCACGTGAACGTCCTTTTTTTGATTATTTGAAAACGGCGTAAAATACGAGCCGCAGCTTCAATCCAATATATAGTTGCTGCATCAACTATATACAATTGTTTAACTTCGTCTATAAGCAATAACTAACAAAAGTTTACTTTATTTTCCTATCATTCCCGCATCATTCTAATTTTCGATCATCGGTCCTAATTCCTCCCTGCATTGCACCTCGGACCGCCGAGATTTTCCTGCGGATATCCCTCGAGGATGCACAAACGTGCATCCGACTGGTGCATCCCCGCAGCTGCAATCGCGTGCCGCCAGGCGGCGCTCTTCTCGTTGCGTCCGTATGCTTTCGCCGAACGGCGCGCGCGATTCAGTCGTCGCCGTGCCTCCGCGCGTTTCGGCCAGCTGCTGTCCGAACAAAAAAAAAAAAAAAAAAAGGAAACGAAAGAGAAAGAAAAGAGAAATAATATTTTTCGATAACGGTCGACGACGTTCCAGCCGCCGACGCACGACGCTCGCCCTCTTCACCTCCACGTTGCTCCGCGGCACGGACTGTCTCGCATTCTGCGTGTGTCTGCGGTTGTTAAGGCTCCGAGCTGGTTTACTCGAGAATCGCTGGCGAAGCTACGAAACTTGGGACATTATTTAGATTATTTATTTTCATTTTTTTCTTTAACATCCGTCTTGGCACTGACGTTAATTGATCGAACGAGGTTTATCGGATTTTAAAACGTTGGCCATTTTTTTGTTGATAATCTTGACGTTTCATTTGTTTGTTTTGAAAGACGGTTGGTGTGTAATGTTAGAACGAATGAGAAAATGTTTGATTCGTGGATTTTTAAGATAAGACTGTGGGTATAAGAATATCGTTGGAGGTGAGAAGTTTTTTTTTATTGTTACGATAATATTATTATTATTATTATCGTTCTTCGCCACGTATAATAATCCGCGAAGATAGACTGATAATAACCCGAATATCGACAATATTACGGTTCTAAAGCAAAGCGAAAGAACATTGAAGATAAACCCTCACCTAATAAACCGTAAAAAGAAAAAGTTGGAGAAAGAATCAACGAAATATCAAATAAAAAAAAAAATAACGTCCGCGAGAAAGAGCTAATGTACATACGAATATACGATACGAACGTACGAATGTACATTGACGTTAAAAGTGAAAACAAATATAAGTGAGTGAGTCCGAAGTGAGTCGCGCGAACGTCGTAGGAGGGTCGAACGAAGCGTTTGAGAAACCGAGAAAAAACGACGGGCGGCGGTCAAGCGGCGGCCGAGGGGGGGAGGAGGAGGAGGAGGAAGACCCATTGGCCGGCGAAACGATGAGACACGCTCGTAAAAGTGCATCCAGTCAGCGATGCTGACCACCGCAAACGTTCGAATTTATCGTGAACAACGTTTAACCCTCGTAGAGTTCATTTATTATTGTTATCATTATTATTATTATCATTGTTTCGGATAAAGATTTAAAAGATCGAGATACCGACTTTGGCACAACTTCGGGGCCGTCTGGCCGGCATTGAATTTCACCGTAGTCGTTGTTTTTTTTTCTTTCTCGTCTTCGTTGGATCTGGTTTTATTTTTTTTTGCGTGCCGCGTGGGTGGGATTTGAACAGTGAGAGGATATTAAACTGCTGGACGGTCTTGAAGTTTTTGGGGGGGTTTTTTTTTTTTGCTCGGAGTTTCGAGGACGTTCGGTCACGATTTCGGGACTTGGAGGACGGGGAAAGCGCGTGACGCGAAATGGACTTCGTTATACTCAAGGTAAGGTTATAATTTTGGTTTTCATTGTTTTTGTTGTTGATGTTGTAGTTGTTGTTGACGCGATGAGGAGTTTTAAGTTCCCACAGTTTGTTTGTTTATTTTTATAATGAACACTTCCGGAAAGTTTGTATTTCGAAATTTTATCGTAAAGTAGAAGGCCTGAGCTTTATTTGTGAATTTTTGCAGATTTTTAGGATGAATACATCCGATATATAATATAATATATATATAATATAATAAACGATTGTGAGCAAACTGTCCGTCCGAAGTGGTTGAAAAAATTACAGAACATGCTTCGAACATTTTGAATGATGTACGAAAAGTTTATTCGTAAGGAATAAAATGGCCGCATGTTGAAAAGAATTCATAAAGAGATGAAAACGGAAAGAAAAATCGGCGGTCGTTGGTTGATCGACGTCGAAGGGTTAAAGTTTAGTGTGTTTAAGGAATTTGATGTTGAAACAGAATCATCTGGAACGTAGCGAGGCGAATGATGAAAAGGAGATGAATATCACGGAGTAAATCTTTTTTCGTTCGCCTTGTTTGGTTACGCAGGAGTGCATGGATTATATATAGTATAGACTGTATATGAATTTAGGCGAAATGGGATATTGGAGGGTCAGAGGGGGGGAGGGCTTAGTGCATCTAGCCTTTTGAAGGTTCCACCCGAGCAGACTATATGGACCGTGATATGTCTGTATAGATACATTAGGGTGTTTGTTATTTGAGCCGTGTTCCAATTTTAATTCGAACGGGTTCAAAATCGATCCAAAAAGAAACAAAAACTTGAAACCTCCAATGCTGTTAAAAATAAATAGTTGCAAGAAATATCCCACTCTGAAACTTTGGGGAAATTTATTATTTTCTAACACTGAAATTACAAAGAATATTAATTTTTTTTTAACGGAGTACGCTTTTGATCTCAGTTGATTACTTTTATTAACGAAGAAATAATAACTATATGCTCCGCACAATGTTGGTGTCGTAGCTTGTATTTTATATTTTCCGACTTCTATCCATCGGTCCTATATACCGATCCAATTTGTCTCATCGGTGTGGGCGTAATTAACGCTCTTGATAAGTGATTGACAAACTACTATTGACCGTACGTATTTTCTGTTATTGATGCATCGACGATGAAACGTCAATAACGAATACACCTCATCACATATCTCAGCCAAGTCTGGCGTCGATCGTTAATCCACCACTTGTTGTCATAATTTCACCCATTCGCGAAGCTTTTGAACGAAAACCGTTCCAACGGTAACTTCGGCATTTTCCATTCGCAAATCCCATCCGTGTCACATCGATTCGAATCGACATCGTCGACGATTAATTTATCCGGCGAATTTCAAATGCATATCCCACAAATCTCGCCAATAATCGAGGAAACAAACCAGACGAACGAGCAAACAGAACGAATTCACAAAAGCTCGTGTTAAAACGTTACTCTCGCTCGTTTTGCCGGATGTTTGGAACGTAATTAAAAAATATGAGTTAATTACAAAAATTTAAAAAAAAAAAAAAATGAATTATGAATTTTTCATCTTTTTCGCGGTTAGACGTTTAATTCCCCACCGTTGGTTCAATAATGACGATTAACCTGGAAACCGAATGAATTTCAACGTTTCGTTGTGTTCCCTCGGATTCATATCTACCGAACGTTTTCCGATAATTTTTTTTTCTTTCTTTTTTGGGGCTTTTTCTTTCTTTTTTGGGGCTTTTTCTTGTTTTTTTTTTTTCGTTTTCTTTTTTTTTCCCATCACACGAGGCTCACATTCGTAATGACTGTGGTCCAAGAGCCCGCATGACCCAGATAAGTTCCCACAGGTTGCAGACCGACCGAGCCTTGCGGTGTAAACTAGGATGTACATTAGGGTGTCACGGAGAATTGTTTTTTTCTTTTTCGGTAGCTTTTAGATTTGGAGTATAAGATAGAAAACATCTGTTCAAATCTGGGTCCAGTCGGACAATTCTGGGAGTGTCTGCATTTACTATATCGATTTTGAATTAACACGCGATGAAAAATTGTTTTAATTATGGTATTTATTATTTAATTATCGATTTTTCCAGTAGAGAAAAATATTTGGGGATTAAAAGTAAAATGCGAAATATGATATCACGCTCGCTATAAGCAGCGAATCGGAGGTACCTCGATGAAATTTGTTTTACCTATGATAATTAATCAAAACTTACAATAATGGTTGTAATTATAAATAATATTCACGTATTGAATTGATCATTTTCAATTAGATTCAATGCAAGTAGATGAGTCAAAAAAGTGGTAAATACATGAATAGGTGATTAGAGAGGTTTTTATCTTTACTGGAAGATCAATTTCGTCTGATTAAAAAACAATTTTCACGTGTTAATCTAATTAAAAATCTATCTAATAATTAGGGAACCACCTCTGATAGTCCGATAGGGCTCCAATCAAGCCAGAAGTTTTCCAATGTAATGTACTTCAAATCTAAGAACTGCAGAACCTCTTCTTTCCAGTGAGATACCCCAATATATATATCAGAGTGTCCCTTAATATAGCCATTTTCAATTCTTCTCGTCCTTTAGAGCGATTCAATATCTGCATAAAAAATCTGGGCTAAATCCCCGACCTCCACGCCACCCTTAACTCCCGTCATCGAGCTATTAAAATTTCCCATCGCACTAAATTTCCTCAATTACTACAATTTAATTTTCTTTCGACCGTTTTTTCGGTTCCCTTCTGTCGGTGAGTTGCAATATATCACACATACGCAGCACATACGCGCATACACGCATACACACGTTGTTTTATACATATATATTATATAAAATATACGAATGTGTGCGTGCGTGTGTGCGCGCGCGTTGTGGTTACAATTTTGGAGTATGAATAAAGTAACGTTCAACGCGCGGGTTTAGCGGATACGGGGCTTGTTGAACTTGCGGAGAAGAATGTTCGGAGCGTTCGAGTCGGGCCCTCGGGGGGGTCTGATTTATCGCCGAGCTTCGCTATGGGCTATACATAGACGCCCGGAGCGGCAGATTTTTGAGGGTGAAATTTTTTTTTTTTTCAAACGGTAGCTATTCCTTCCGAACCGTTTTGCCGAGATTTATTCAGTTCGGGCAATGCGACGGCTCGTTGACTGACTCGCGCCACGTTGCTGCAACAGTTTTCCGTGCGTATGGGGAAATTCCGGACAAAATGTCACACCGGGGCGAAACGGCGCGCACGAACACGGCGAACGGGGCGAAATGGCGCAGCCTGGAAAATATGTTCAAAAAACAAAAGGTTTTTCACGTTGGGTTTGACACGTTTTGACACGGAATGTCACGCGGGGACACACGTGTGTGACTAACGAGTGTTACTCGGGCCATATTCGTCTCGGTTGGTAAACACTTGTGCCACAGAATTGTCGGCCAAACAGCGATTGTACGATTTTTCACGCTCAGCGAGGATCGAACGGCTCTTGCGTTTGAGTACTTCGTTGGTGCGCGCGGTCGATGGGGGCAGTTTTGAAAACAAACTTTGGAAATTCGTCATTTTGGCGTATGGTTTTCGTAATTGTCGGTTTTTTTGGAATCGCGGGGATGCCGTTGAATGAAAAATATGGGGAAATATTTTGATCTGTCAGGGTTGGTCATGTGGATAGATAACTCAGCTCACGTCTCTACGATAATTATAAATAAATTGAATGAATTATTCTACAATTAGTTCTAAAATTAAATAGCAGTTATAATCCATGATAATTTAGAAATAAAAGTATTTCAAATACATTTTTGTTGACTAAATGTCCATCCCTGATCCAACTGAGCCAAAAATTCTAATCTACCCATGAAAATGTAAAAAAAAAAAAGCAATTACGAGATCATCAAATTGTTCTTTTATATGCAACTTTCTAATATTACCAAATTATTCGTTTCGAGGGCTAGAGGGTGGGGGTGTGGGATGGAGACGTAATATTCAGACCCATATGACATTCGTTCTATCCATGGCGCTCGCAATAATAATAACAACAATTAAAAAAAATAAAAAAATTCAATTGTTGCGGTAAAAACGTCAACCGGTACAACAATCTTGTTTCGAGAAACCCGAACCGATACGGAGGGGTAATATTGGATCGAAGTGCCGAACGTCGAATGTCGAAGGAAGAAAAAAATAATTCTCGTGGATTCGCCGGGTGCCCGGAGCGAAGGGAGATGCGAAGGAAACTCGAGAAGGTCGGTGAATCGTTGATTGACAAGCCGGGAGCGGCGACGTTGGGGCACGCGGTTGTATGACGAAGTTGGGGATGAAAAGAGAAACTCCGTTGGAGCATTTGCCGACGTCGCGGCACCCCATTTAACAAAGTTACAAGGGCCGGAGTGAGGGTAAGGGTTTTCTCTGGCGTGGCCGGCATCCAACGCGCAGACCCTTTCGAAAAATTCTCTCGTGGAAGCGGCGTAGCTCAGGCCAGCACCTACCCCCCGCAGATTTTTCTCGAGGGGCTCCCGCAACGTTGACTCAACGTCGGTCGCTTTTTCTCTTTATATATATATGTATATATGTGTATGTATATATATATGGCACCTATAATGTAACGTCGGGCCGAAAAGGGCTTCACAAGAGAGTTGAGGAGGAGCATCGTTCGAACTTCCCAACACTTGTACCACAATCTTGCACGTTTCCTCCTTGCCAAGAGTAACCCCTGCGGTGCTCGTAGTTTCGCGTGCTAACGGCGGCATCGCAAATGACGACGTTTGTAAGAGAAATATATATATGCGTATGTATATATAAGTACATGAAATATTTTTTTTACGTTTTTTTTTTTTTAATCTCGATTGTTTTCTCTATAATCTGATGAGAGGTTTTTTCAAATTGTTTGGTTGCACAATTTTTGATAAATTATTGAACACATTTTCTTTTCTATGCATATCAAAGTTTAAAATACTGAAATTTCATTATTTTCGAAAAAAATATTGCCCTCGTCAGACAGCGACAACTACATTAATTAACTAGCTGCTTATTTATTCAGATATACAGATTTGCAGATTTAATAATTTGTGATAAAGTCATGATGCCGACCATGGTTTCCATCAACAGTTCATTTATACCATAAAAAATACGTAAAAAATAATGTTAATAATAACACAAAACATTTTTCCTTCCAATTAAAATGTGAATAAAAAATAATCAACAATTTAATTTTGTTTTCACTCCATAACTTTCATAATAATTATTCTCAATTCACTTAATTTCAAGCACGCTCACGAGTTGTACGAGCCTTTCAAGTATGTTCCTTCGAGAGTAGCTACTAACCTAACCTAACCTCGATACGCATCAGTGGGGCCCCCCTCATCGGATTTTCCACGAACCTCTAAAACCACCCTCGTCGCGGATGTCGAGACAGTCGTGGTACCGAAGGTGTCGTTCCGCTGCTGCGAACCACGATTAATCGTCATTTCGCAAGTATCTTTGAACAATTAAGCTCGCCCGAAGACGTATACATTTACATAAATATATACATATATATATATTTTTATCCGTGTAATATAAATATATATATATTTAAGATATCGGAGCGAAGTACGAGCCGGTAGAGAGACTCTCCTCTCAAGGCTCGTTAAGCTCGCCACAATTCCCAACGGTGTCACTCGCTTAATTACGATTTCACTCCCCGATAAATCTGATTAAAAGGCGTATTCGCGTGGGTGCGACTACCGAAGGGGCCCCAGCGGGCCGGGAAGGAACGGCGAGGGCGGGCGGAGGGTGTTCGGGTTGTTCCTCGCGGTGGTTGCTGCCCTGAGTCGAAAGCGGGCGTAGACCTTATACCCGAGATTGCAGTGCGGCCATATGGAAGCTAGACGACTCGACGAACGCGGATTTTCTCACTCGTCGAGAGTCGAACGTGCAATCCGCGAGAATGAAAATGAGAGTGCGAAGCGGTACGAAGGAAACGCAGGGAGAGCGCGAAGTATTTTCATCCGTCTGCGCGGATTCGCGGAGACCAAGGGCTAATTTAATATTCGATATTCGGCTCTCACCGATTCTCGATATATGTCGTTAGCTCGACGGAAAATTATTAACCGTACCTTCGAGCTATACTGGTGGGGGAATGTGTGATTTTTTTATCAGTTTTTTTTTTTAATAAGATCTCGAGGGACTCGAGATGGGTGGAAATATTGGAAGTATCGTTGAAAATTATTTGCCGAGTTGGGTGAATGATGAATCGGTAAGACAGAGAAAATGAAAATATCGAAGATTAGGTCTGGGCAATTAGAATTTGGATATATTAATTTACCAGACGGTGGACCATTCATTGGTCCAAAATCTTCTTACTTCATTTACTTTTCATTATATCAAATCTTCTCTCGATCCAAAAATGTTATAATTTTTATAATCTCCAGCCAAACCGATTAAACTTTTTTTTCCGGGCTTTCGTTTTATTTTTTAACTTCAATGTTTTCTATTTTTTCATTCGTTTTATTCCTCCGCACGGTGGGGTATTCAATTAAAAACAGTTCCCGGCGCTGCTGTTTCGTTTAGTTGGCACGGAGAAAGAGGCCGGGCACTTATCCTATTTTTAGCTGACGTATAAAGCTGCTTTTTACCCTCGTGCGGGTTTATCGTTCGCGGAGGCACATGCATTTTCTCATCGCGCTGTTTCCAGTCACCGGAGAATAACGCTCGGAGTTCCAGACACTCTTCTCCGTGCGCCAGTTCCAATTAGCCGTGTGCCGAGTTCTCTCGCGACATCGACGGTCGCACCCAAGTTGAATATCTCCGTATAACAGAGAGAACGAGTAAGGCGGGACCGTTGCGAAGTTGTATGGGGCGAGTCGCGCCGTTTCGCCCGACTGAATCCTTCGGTGCCCCGATCTGGTCGAAGATTTTTTTTTTTTTCAGTATCTTTCGAATCCTCGGACCGCGCTGATTTTTTTTTCAGGTTTCGACTTCTCCTTCCTCTCCCCCACCCTACTTTTTTATTTTGAGAGGTTATGAAATTTATATTCAAATGTATGATAATGGTTTCCTATTTAAAATAACAAGAGAAATAAAATCTCTTTTGCAAAAAATCCAATTTTCTTATTATTTTCGATGGACCATCGATCTTTTGATTATTTTTTTCATAAAATAAAAATAATAGAAAATTATTCAACAAATCGATTTTCTATCGAAAATAAACGAACAATCGATTTGATGCAAGGTAGATTTCATTTTTCCTTTTTTTTTCAATAAGAAACCATTATTATATATTAAAAATTTCGACAAGAACGCCAATTTTTACAAAATTAAAAAATTTATTAAAGTATCTGGGGGAAAAATGTCATGGAATTAAAAATTGGGGAAATATCAGTTACCTCTAAAAAAAAAAGAAAGGCGGTGGGCGGAGGAGAAGGAGGGGTCGAAAAGATTTGAAAAAAAATCAGTGAGGTCCGAGAATCCAAAAAATACTAAAAAAAAAATCATCAATCATATCAGGGAATAAAAGGGTGTCATTTAGGCGAAACGGCGTGACTCGCCCCATATGTGTGTGTGTTTCCTCCGACCCGGTGCTCTTCCCCCGCGCGAATGCCGCCATGGCGATGGTTGGCACTTCGGTCGTCCCGTTTCTTCCGCCACTAGCTATACCACTCGACGTCCGTTCGAGAATTCGCACAACACAAGCATTTAAATAAATTCGAGATAACCTTGTATTCTTTACTTTCCTTTCTCGCTTTTATTCGCTAACACATTCTAGGAAATTTCATCCGAATACGATAATGGAATCAAAATTTGGTTACACAGCTGACACAGCACCGGAGAGAATGAAAAAACTTCCACACGTGGAAAATTTCATTCCGCAATGAATTCTTATGGTTCGTCGCGCTCTGTATTATGAAGCACCTCGAATTTATCGTTTCATTGCAACTCGATGGTGCGAATTGATAAATATGTGAAATGCAAATTTTCGTCCTACACCTCACCTACAGAACATGTCGTCATCGCATGTGGAAAAGTGGTGAAGATAGGTTATAAATAAACGGGTCTGGCGAGAGATATCGTTCGAAAAATAGCCTTATTCTGAAAAAAATCTGTAAATTCTTAAACCTTAAAGGTGTCGTACGGGTCTCCAGATTTTCTTCTATATACCTCGAATCTCCTAGAGTACGAAATTTTCGAAATCCCAAAATGACTCTATTAAGGGACATCCTGACATATATATTGAATATTTTCATACTCACTTATATTTATTTGTAACCCACACTGGTGACAATCACGTGTAACTAGGAAGCAATCGTGATCAGTCAGCGAGGACAATCTCGGCCATGTCGAACCTGATTGTGCGTGAGTGTCGTATACACACACATGCCACGCTCCCCCAAATATATACACATATATATACCACAAGTGCATACACGGGTCCGCGTAGCCGCAAGGTATTTAGGGTAGCAACCCCGAGCGTGTTCCGTCTCCGCGTGCGGTTGAGTAAACGTGCAATTGGTTGATTGGGAAGGTTCACCACGGACGGCGCAGTGCGAGCATCCCATACGGATCTGCTCGGGGTTAATTAATAATCGCGCGTGTGCATGCGTGCTGGTAATACGCGCTCAAGTGGCATCGATCGGAGAGGGAGTTGGCACGACCCCCCCTCGCCCTTCGCCCACCCACTTAACCCTTCTGCAAAGATGCGTGCGCTTATCACTCGCATTCCGCACGAGCCATCGCTGTCAATGGGTTGTTGCCAGCATGATTGAATCCACATTGTCGATACATCACACAAATACGGACATCCGCACGAACGTGTAATGGATGTACGATATTAGGGTGGTTCGGACGAGAGGTTTTTGTTTATCTTTGTTCGATTACGCTTTACCGCGGGCCTCTTGTGCTTCGTCGATTGGAAGATCGAACCTCACCCAGCGATTTACGGGAAATTCGTCTGAAACCATTCGTCTAACAGCAATTTGTCTGAAACAATTCGTCTACCAACAATTCATCTAAAACAATTTATATAAAACAATTCGTCTAATAACGATTCGTCTAATAACAATTTGTCTAATAACAATGTCCCCAATAACAATTCGTCTTAAACATCGTGCGATTTAGACGAATTGTTGGAAGACGAATTATTATAAGACGAATTGTTGTTGGACGAATTGTTATTAGACGAATTGTTACTAGACACGTTTTTCGCAAACCCATGCAGCATGAGACGTCCAAATTTTTTTATCCTCACAACTGTTCCTTGGATATTGGAATATTGAGAAAGTATCATTTTATAGAATTTCCAAGATGGAATAAAAACGTGACAAGTATCTCTATGAAGCTGTGGGCCAGGTTAATTCATTCACCGGCGAATCATTTCACGAGTCCTCGAATCAGATTCAACGAATATTCGTAATCACCAATCCCTCGCGAAATCCCATAGCACGATAAAACATGGAATAATCACCGGAATAATTATCCCGCCCCTCACCTTCTCCCTCCCTCTTCAAAGTACAAACCAGCGAAAACTAATTAGGCTCGAAGATTAATTTTTCGAATCCCCGCTGCCACAGCGACGGCAATTTAGCGGCTATCGGTTACTTCGACCGAATTAATATATCTATATTTCCGTATTGGCCGTGGGTTGGTCGGATGCGGACGCGGATATGCTCGATTGACCGCGGAGTGATGAGCGGTCGCAATCCTATTAATAATCGGCAAGCGTCGATAGCCCAAGGGTGTACACACGCCCCCTTCGGTCTCTTCCCTCGGCTTTCCCCGCGTATGCCCGAACGGCTCATCAGAGTCATCCCTCGAATCCCGCGGAGCCGGAGAGAGTGGCCGTGGCAACCGGGGGGGGGGGGGGGAGGGGGAATTGCGGACGAATTTGCTCTCGTCTCTCGTTTCGATAGTACCGTTCGCGGTGGCAGAAGCGAATCTCCGCAAAGCCCGAGGAAAGCTCGAGAACGGTCGCACATTGCACACAGATCGCGCCCAAGCTGATTAGAAGCAATTCGATGACGGAATTACAGCGTTCGCTGCAGGCGGAAACAGCGATGGTAGATGTAGATATATATATGTATAGCGTAGTCATGGAGAATTCTCAATTACTCTCATCGTCTCGTCGTCGAAGCGAACCGTTACAAACTCGTTGCTCGTCGCAAGCAATGGAACTTGGAATCGATGTTAGCAGTCGCGCTTCCTGATGTTCCACGGCAGAGATTTCTACCCTCTCGACCCTCATTTGCGTGTTTCCCGGTACTTGTACATACTTGTGTATGATATAGGTATACATGGGATATATGTACGTACCCGAGTACCTGGATGTTTTGAGTACGTGGACGCGTTTCAATCCAGCGTGATTAATACGTCGTTGAATGTCGTTACAACGATAATTACTCGGATTACGAATTATCTGCATCAGGTGTGATGATTGATCAAATTAACGCGATACGGTAATAAACGAGCATCAGGGCTTTTTTATTCGTACAGTACGGGGTTGATTTTTTAGGGCTCTGGTTTTTGGGACAGTGCGCAACGATGTGGTGCCCATCGATGGACGCGGCGTTTGGAGAGGGAAGTGTCGGGTTTTTGTCACTATAATTCTTATAACTTCTTTAAATTTTTAAGATATTCAAAAAACTTGAACAAATTTTCCTCTTACCTCAAGGAAAAACCACCCCAGTATTCACACGGTCCACTTCTAACACCCGCCACGATAGAACCAACGGGCCGATTCCAACGAATTTTGCGAGGATTTACCGTTGAAGGTTCCGTCTACCAAGCGATGACACCAGAAGTCCCATTCTCTTCCCGTTAAGGCGACATATCTGACGTTGAATAACCGCTGGCGTGAAATTTACCCACTGTGACTAAGAAGGGTCAAGGACGTATACCTAGGTACCGCTGTATTTAAATCCATGCTACCTCCGGCGATCGACGATTGTGGTGATAATCGTAGACACTATTCCAACGATCCTCTCGATAACTTAGTACATTCGTTGAGAGTGACTCGTTCGCTCAGGCATCCGCTTTCGCTCCGGCATACGAACGAGTTCCATTATCACTCACCGTCGCGCTTGATCTCCCACGATCGCTCGTTGTGTTACAGTTGCCGCCCGAGAGGGCTTATTGTGTCTATCGTATTACACCCAACGGACTCCATCACGGCGTAGCCGCATTCTGACGCATGCGTGTGACGTCACTCCGAGATTATAACGTTAACGCGATAATGAAAGATGCGCCCGCACGTTGTTCGCCGAGCAAGCACAGATTATATTTTTTTTATAAACTGTTTTTTCCCCTTTTTCTTTTTTCTTTTTCATTTCATTTAATTTTTTTTTTTTTATCTTCTTTCGTTTTTGTCTATCTCATTATTCCGACTTCACAAATCCTTTCGAGGGTTTTATTCTTCGTCGGCTCTTGGAGCACGAGCCAGCGGTTGCCGCATGGACGGTAGACGAACACGCCGCGTTGCTTCCTCGTTAGTAACTAAGGTACATGCGGATGACGAATAACCTGGTAATAACCCATTCTTCATCTGATTATTATACATCGGCGATTCACCGAGAAATTTTTCATAAATTCTGTAGTTTCCGTGTCCGACCGCGAGATTCGCTACTGAATTTCGTTTTTTTTTCTTTTACTCGTGTGAGAGAGCTCGCGCGCTTGACCGATTTGAAAAGTCGCTTGAATTATTCATGCGTTTGTGAATAAATGAATGGAAATGAGGTTCCGGAACCGGTGCGTGCAACCGAAAACTTGATACCGGACTGTTAATGGAAACCGAAACGATTTGGTTGATTAAATACGTTTTCATGCTCGTACCAAACAAGAGTTTAGCAGAAATTAGTTTGCAAATTGTTGGAACATTGAAACATTAGAATGCTTATCTTTTGCCAGATTTTTTTCTTCTATCTATTTCTTTTTTTCAAACACCCTAGTGAATATATATGGGTGATATGGGGGTGCCAGCGCAATAATTTAGTATCAACATCTCCTTATCTGCATCTCAGCATAACCGCGGACTAAAAAACGCCACTCAAAGTTAAGTCACCTACCGTCTGCACGGTCGTTTCCCAACCGCTGAAAAAGTGTACAAGTTTCTCGACCTGTATCGAAGACCGCTCCACGACCCATGATAATCAAGTTACACGAGTCAAGTTCTCAAACGCGCCTTCGGATTAAGATCTCCGACCTCCGTCCGCCTCATGCGTCGGTTTACGCGTCTCCGAGAATGCACATGGAAACGCGATATATGCCTCGTAGAACGGGTAAGAGCGAAGAATAAGTGGTGAGATAAAATGTGCCGGCAACGGGGGGAAGAACGGCGGCTCGGGGGCGCGAGGGGTGAGATTACGTGAGGGTCGTTGGATTTGGCACATCGGCGGGTGAGACGAGCGAAGGGCGGTGGGCCGACAGCAGCGACGCGCATTCCTGGTCGTCAATTATTTCCGCTTTAGTGAAGAAGGATTTCAGGGAAATGGAAAATCTGACGGTGCGAAGAAAGTCTCTGATAGGGGCGGCGGGGAAGAACGGCGAAAAGCATGCCGGAGCTATGGAAAAACGCTTTTGATATAGATATGTAAAACGCGAGTGAAATGAAAAAAGGTTCGAAGCCCGAAGAGGCCGCGACGAAAAGACGGCTACGATATTTCGTAAGAATGTGTACGTATAGCATAAGTACAAGGGTTAGGCTGTTGGAGCAACAAAGAAAAAAAGAACCATCGCTCGCTTTGTTGTACAAAAAGGGGGATGAAAAAAAAAAAAAAAAAAAAAAACACGTCAAAGACGTGTTGAGGCTGACGGTGGAGCTTCGTACCATCGTCATGGAGCTACCGGCGCGTAAGCACCAATTCTATCCGTTTAACCCTAAAAATTGTTTTGTCTCTACCATCCTTTTCGCAATTTTCAACCCTCTTCCAGCCGTAGGACGCTCATGCCGTTCTGTGATTACATAACTGTGTACAGTTCGTGCTGCAGTGTCGTCAACAAGTTTTTTTGTAACAAATGTTCTTGGTCAATTAAATCATTGTTATCGGAGATATGCGTTCTCTTCGCTGACGATTAATTATGATTCGCATATTTTCCGTTGATTGTTTAATATCATTAATTGGATTGATATGATGAATCGAGAAGCGAGGAATATCAATCGATGTTGTTCTGTAATTATTATCGAATCTCATGACAGGCCGAATGTTGTGGAACGTGCGAGTGCTCGTATTCACGATCGACGACATCGAATGTGTATATGGAGAAGCGATGATGGGAGAGGGAGCGAGAGGCTGCAGACGCGAGAGGGTGCAGCGGAGATCAGAACGCAGGGAGTTGGGGCGCGATATCGAGATCAGAGGCGTTCGAGCGGGAGAGTTGAATAAGCGCAGACATCGGTGTGTAGACTCGCGGTATACCTCTATGTGCTATGTGACACGAATACGCGCCCACGTACATTTATAGACGAATATATATAGCGCAGGGGTTATAAGAGGGTTCCCCTCCTCGGTGCGCCGAGTCTCCGGGGTCAGTTGGTTCTGTCGTAGTGTGGTTTTCTTATCGTCGACCCTCCCACCCCCCTTCCTACCGGTGGCCCGTTGTTCCCGTTATCGAGACGCGTTCGTATCATCGCCTTGCCTTCTGTCCTTCTGATCTTCCACGTCTCGATGACTGATTTCTGGCCCTATCATTTACTCCTTATCTACTATTGATCGCTGTCCCTGCTATTCATCTATGTCTGTTCTATTGGCTTTCTTGTTCCCAAGATTGCCCGCGCTTTTGCTATTGAATTCTGTCCCAATCATTGTTCTCGATTCTCATATTCTATCGTTGTCCCTAGTATGGAACGCGACCGTATTATTACCCCGCTCTGTCCCCATGAATGTCCAAGATCTGCTGCCGATATATTCCTGTCCCCATTATTGATCCCTTTTCGACTTCTGACCGTTGTCCCTGTTATTGACCCATGTCCGTATTCTCCTTATGCCCTTCTTCTTATGATTGCTCGTGCCTCCACCATGTAAGTCTGTCCCGATTATTAACCGTTGTCCCCATTATTAGTCAACGTCTGTAAGATTGACCACTCTTATCCCCTTTATTGACCCTAGTTCCTATAATTGACCCTGTCCTTACTTTTCGACCGATGTCCCGGTTAGTGATCCACGTCCGTATTATCGATCTTTTCCAAATTCTTCTTCCACGGCGATGACGGAATATCTTTATAATATAGCGAGATATGAAAGGGGTTGCGTATTTTCGCAGACGTCACGGGGATGGTCGGAAGTGCGGCGGTGGCAATAGTTAAGAGTAGTTGTACCTATATATATGCATAGCTATGGCTGTGTCTGAATATTCAGTTTGCATCGATGCGAGTCGAGAGCCGACGAGATCTCCGCAATCCCATCACCCCAAGAAACCCCTACACCGTTGAAGCCACGCACAGACAACCCTGCAATAAACATTCACCCACGGTTCAAATATACCGCGTAAATAAATAGTACCATTATTTCATTATTTTTCCGAAATCTAATTTATTTCCCTCAACGCTTCTCGGCCATTCATCCAAAATTTTCCATCTTCGTGGACCGCAATTATCCATCACCGTGAGACATTCGTAATAAACTTGGTCCCGGGCGATTTAATACTTTTGTCTCATATTTCTCTTTCCATTCGGGACTTCGCAAGGCACGGAGTAATTCCGACGGTTTAGTCGAAGTCGAAGAAATGCTTTTTACGCGAAAACTCGAAGAGCTAACGCAGCTCGGATTTTCTTTTGTTTTCCGATTTCCCGATACTTTTCTCGCGTGCTATATATACATCGTCGGGTTAAGCCGCGAAGCGCAGACCGAGCGTAACGCCGGTGGTCCGGCACGAGAGGGGGTGGGATAACAGAATGGATTTTAAGAAAAATTTACGATAAAAGCGGTCGACCGGGCGGTGGAGAGCTTTGGTAGTGCGCTTGTCGTATAAAGTAGACGAATTATCGCGGACGGAGGTTTGAATGTTGAACTCGAGGGAGTCGTTGGTATGTTTTGCGGTTTCAAGTTTTTCTCGGACTTTGCTACTTTTTCGAGGAGTATGAAAAATATTGTTGGTGCGATGCATTGCATTGTTTTTTCTATCACCAATCGCTGTTTGTCGTAGCGTCGCGAATTCGGTGAAGGAGCCCAAGTAAAAACATTGTATATAGTCTACCCAAGTGAAAAATCTATACATAGTCTTTACATTAACTATATATAGAATTGAGCATATAGAGTCCATATATGAACTATATATAGCCTGTATATCTCTAATTCCATACTCAGATTATATATATAATTTTGCGAATATATTATAATATCATATCAAAAAGAAATATCTATTATTATTATCATTGCCATTGCTATATTTATTCTTGGTTTTTTTAAAATTATACATATATAGACTATATATAAATTATATACGCCCAATTCTATATATAGCTAACATATGGACTATGGATAATTTTTTTACTCGGGTATATATGAACTATATATAGACTATATATAATTATTTTACTTGGGAGATGTTGGCCGATGAAGCAACAATTTATCGAAGAACCTCTCGAGAATGCTCCAGCGAGAGGATACAAGCCGGCATGCGCACACTCGATTCCGCTCTCACGTTGCGGTGGCGATTCCGGAAATGCTTTCACGGCGATGAACGGCGAGGCTCGGGTCGTCGCATCGCTCAAACATCCTGATGTCCTAATTCTCCCTGACCGGTTACGGAGTGCCGATTATTCGCGGAATGTATCCCAATCGCTTTGAAGATATTCCATCGGCGTTGTTCGGACGTGGCGTGTACACGGCTGCGTGCTTGGATGCATGCTACTGGGGATGCAGTTGATGCTGGAGCATGGCATAGTATTATCTGATGGTTCTCAATCGATTAGAATACAAGTTCATGAAATCTGCGATTTAGCTACCCTAAAAAGGAGATTTTTCGTTTTTTTTTCAGGTTTATGGGATAGGTACGTAAAAACTTTCGGAATGTTGGGATACGTGGCTTGAAATATGGCGGATAGACGTACGTGTGTGGGTTTATGTGGGATGCGTGCGTTGAGGGGACAAGCCAATGTAAGATTTTTGGAACAATCGATTTATTCTTTTCATATTTTAAAAGATACATTTATCGGGAATGTATGTAGTGTAATGTATTTTATAATGTTCGTTATTTTATTGTCTTATTTATGAATATTCTACAATCACAAGTTTGAATGCATTATTCTTAAAAGGATTTTTTTTAAATTAACCTGATTAACTTTAAATTTAAGACTTTACGTTCACGACTTAAAATTCAATGATTTTTCGAATTCCGTAGAAACGGAAAGCCCACTGTTTGTAAGAATTTTATGAAACTACTATTTTACAACGTTGAGCAATCCTATACAAATTTGAATACTCGACACAGGGATGGGCATGTATTCAATGAAAATGTATTCAAAATACTTTTTCGAACCAATAACTATGATTAATTATCAGGAAGCAATTGAAAATTTCACATTTCTCGAATAATAATAAATAATGTGTATAAATTATTGTTCTACAATTAATTCTGATATTCAAGAGCCAATATAACCTATAATAATTCACCAATGAAACTATTTTAAATACATTTTCGTCCAATAAATTCCCACGGCTGCTCGATAATATGACGCTGGTAATTATCTGCAATATAAAAAAAGCACCGAGTTTTCTAACACGTGAGCACAATCTTCGAGACGTAATTCGTTGAGTGTCGATGCGCCACGCGCGGCGTTGTCGGCAAAATAAAAAAAGAAAACATATTTTTTATCATTTTTTAAAAATACTTCCATTTATCGGAATACGTTCGTATGAAATAGTAGAAACGCTTCCGGGGTCGAAATAAACGAATAAGGCGTCGCGCGATAGCACGGCTCGTATAGCTGCTGTTTCATTCAACTGCGATATTATATACGATAAAAATACATATGTGTCCTCCCGACTACCGCACAGCCCGGACGAATTGTCTGCGCGCAACAGCACGGACGAGTCACCAGTCAACTCGTTCCACTGAAATTCTCGCACTCTTGCTACACCCTCCACCCTCTTCACCCTCCCCGCCCCTTCTTCTCACCCTCGTTCCCCGCATTCCGATTATTGTACAATCTCGTTTAATCGTTCATCGCGGATATTACGCGAATTCCCGTGACTGCGATGGACCAACGGAGCTGAAAACCCGAGGATTCATCATGCATCAACGCACAACGTCACGTGAAATTCCGCCTCTATTACCGGATTCCTTCATCGTTCGTACGTTTGTTCGTCGGATGAATTTTCGACCTCGAATTATCGCTCGTTTTACGCCACAATTATTCGCAATTCAAAACGTTCGATGTTTCACAAACAGTAATTTTCAACTCCGTCGAATTAAAGGCCCAACGCGAGATCCACAAAATCTAGGTCCATTGGATTACCGTCAGTCGTTGAGCTATCGAATTAGCCCCCCCCCCCCCCCCCCGTTCCCTTGCTTCAAACTCCCGCAATCTCACAGTCTCTTCAATAGGAAAGCTTTTCGCACTCGTCCTAATAACCGCGAACATCCTCATTACGAAGTAAAAAGCTTTTTTTTCCTCTCGATTCTTACGATTTCCGGGAATACACCATTTTTTTCTCTTCCGTTAACGCGTCGAAACGTTTCTAACTTTCACTCCGAGTTATCTATTATTCTGCTTACGAATCATTTATATTATCTTTCGTTTAATTGTAACGAGAGTTACGCGATTCGACGATTTTTTTCCCCGCAACTTCTGTTTTTTCGTTTTTTTTTTTTCTTCATTTCTCCGCGGTTCGGGATTGCGGCTCTCGAGACCGGGGTGAGCTTAAACTTTTTCAATTTTTCTTTTTCATTCTCGTCTTTTCCGCGCAACCCGCTGCTGACTTACCCCGCTATCGTATCCCCGTGTTCCGACGCTTTCTTGTGGCTCAATGAGCCACCCCCACCCTCCCACCACCAATCCAATACGACTCGGCTAACGTAATACAGTGCCAACGTTGAACGCAGCCTCAATACTTTTCCTTTCTTTCCCTTCCTTCGATCGCATCCCCTTTGCAAACCCACCCCCGATTTCCGCCCACTCGCCAATGGATATCGGAAAGCACCGGTTCTCTATGTACGCACTCGAGGGATACAATGGCAATCCCGGCAAATTCTCTTAATTTATTGGATTTCCTAAGACGAGAATTTTTTTACTCTTTATTTTTTTTTTGGCTCGGCAATCGATTGAAATATTTGTTGGCCGATAATTACGAGATAATTGGGAAAGACCGAGAGTCGTGAAGGGTCGAGAGCTAAGCCTCAACCTTAACGTAAACTTTTGCCCCTTTCGTATCGTTCGACCATTCTATATCGAAGTACTCGAATATTATTGCACTTGTCAATCTTTTCTTCGTTTATTTTCCATTCGATGTTTGTAATTCGCGGAACCTCTTGAATTTTATATAAATTCGACTAACAATAATTCGACGGTTATATCCCGATCCTTCGATTATTACCGTATTTTTATTTCTTGGGGTTTTGCATCCGTAACATTTGTTTCCACCATCTTCGTCGTCATTTCGCAGTGTTTCCGATTAGTTATTTATTTTAATTTTTTCGTATATTTTTGTATCGTGGAGATGTTTCGGTGGAAAAAAATTAATGGGAGAGTTATAAATTAGGTTCCTCGGTCGTCGGGCTCATAAATGCACTTGTGGGTTTCGTCCAGTACATCTGTCTGCCAACGTACAACGTCGTACTGGCTTATGCGGCAGCTCTGAATAAACAGTGAACTAATAATAGCGCTTCTGTCCGCACAGTGAGGGAATCATCGCAACCAAGCGTGTGCTGCTGTCTCGCCTCGCCCGTGCCACGGAGATAGCCCGAGTACAGTTCGATATATATATACATGTATAATATATAAGTATAACCCAAGAGATCCGCGATGCAGCGATCGTTGCTCGGAAATAAGCTATCGCTTCGCTGACTCTACCCAATCCAATTTAATAATTCGCAGAATTTTTTAAAACTCAAACTTTTCGCGACTGACATTTTTTTCTCAATTTAGAAGAGAAATTATATGATGATAATAATTATATTTTCCCATTTATCAGTTTCGGTACATTTATGGCTCAAGGATTAGTTCCTAGAGGAGAAAAAAAAGAAATAAAATAATGACAAGAGTTCTGAGATGATTGAATTGTAGAAGATATGACGAATATCATATTAACCCGACGGCCGGCCGTTTTTGTTTCCGTTTTTATCTCTTTATGAATTTTTTTCAACATGTTGCGATTTTATTTCTTATGAATAAACTTTTCGTACATCATTTAGAATGTTCAAAGCATGCCCAGTAATTTTTTTAACTACTTTGAAGGGAATGTTTGCTCACTATCGTTTTTTTGTAAACTGAAAGGGTGGAGTCCAACCGGTATGACGGCGGTAATGTTATTTGGCAGACGGTGAAGGGTTAAGGGCGAGATTCACGAATAAATTCGTGCACTTTCGGGTTGTAGCTATATAGATAGAGAAGAGAGCGTCCAATGGTTTTTATTAAATTTATTTATTTCAACGTCCTGCAGCGTGGTCGACTTTTATCGTTGTGGGATTTAGATCTCGTACTGACAAATAATTTTCTGAGATGAAGAAAAAGTCTTAGACCTAAATTGCGGCGAGAGGTTATTATTTCTCTCTGGCAGAGGTACGGCAAACATTAACGCAGATTCTTCTTTATCATCAAAATAGCGTCAAATATGAGACTTCCAAAGCAAATAGGCAGAATCAACGGATTGAAAACATTTCCAACCGAGCGAATCACAATTAAGCGCCTGCGATTTATTCCCACTTAACTTTTCAAATTAATCGAAACCGTCTCGTCGCGCATACGAAATAAATGTGCGATTCGTTAAAATTGATATCGCACACACGAGCCACGTTCTCAACCGAAGCCGTGAGGCGAATGAAAATCGAAGTGCCTTCGGTCGGCGAAAAAAAAAAAAAAAAAAAAAAAAAGAAAAAAATAGAAAAATTCGCACGAGAGAACGCGAGAGCGAAGAATGGAAGAAAAATAATTGCGGCTTTCTCTAGGGTTTGTGAACAATGGAAGCTTTTTTTTCTATTTTTTTTTTTGTTCTACGGAGCTTCAAAGATATTGAACGCAAAAGAATGGAGATTTGGATTCGGGTCACGAGGCTCGGTTGCGTAATTCCGCGGGAAAGGCGAAGGAATACGAAGCTAGAATAAAATGACGAAGCAAGTGCTGCGCGGGTGACGACGATGAGTATCCGTGTGTGTATTGTCGTCGTGGTGGAAACAGGGACGTATTAACCGTTGTTGCGGGGTTGTTGACGGTTACGGGTTTGCGTTATATTTAGGTCTCTCGCCCACCGTCACCCCGCACATTTCAAACGACAATTGGAACCTTTCTCTCACTCTCTCTCTCTCCCTCACTCTCCCTTTCTCCTTTTTTCTCTGTTTCTCTCGCGGTTGCCGTTGGTTTTGTCGTGGCGCGTTGTGCGAAAAAAAATTGGAGCATCGTGCACTAGCATCTTCGCGGATGCGAGAATCCATTGTTATTGCCGGCCTACAACTCCCTTATTTCCGGTCTCTACCATCGGCACCCCGCGCGACGTGCCCTACATGTACAAACAATGCCGCACGAATTCGGCGTTTAGCTTTTCCCATCTCCTGACTTGACTATGCATCCGTTTTTTTTTCTCTTCTTTTTCATTTCGTTCTCGATCGATTGATTTTTTTTTTTTATCGTTTCATTGTCTCTCAATTTTTCGGATAGTCATTTCCATTTTGTTCATTGCCACTCGGACGTATCTTGTGCTATTGAAATATTGAATGTTATGATTTACGATTTGATACAATTTTGTAAACAATGACTTGAAAAAACCGACGAAACGTGGAACCCTGAGCGCCGGATCTTTATTTTTTCCCTCCCCGAATTCATCAAATGATAAAAGTTACAAAATTTAATAATAAAAATAATAATTATTATTATTATTATATAATATTAATATAATATATATAAATTATATAATAATAATTATTATTAATTATCATTATAATTTGTTCGTATTAAAATAAATTTGCAATCACAAACGAACATTGATACGATATCACCAATCCGCCGACGCAACTACCCAATCATTAATTCTTCCATTCACCCATTCCAAGTAGTACAACCTACGTGTGGTCTGACGATTATTTCAAACCCACCACGGACAACCATCCTCGATTGCGTCTCCTCGATCTTTTATTCCGCTCTTGTCCCAAAGTCCATACTTACGTCGAGTAATTCGAGGGGGATTCGCGACGTCTTGGATTTCGTGGCAGACTCTGTGACTGATTCTCAACTCGAACAACGTCGAAGCCCCTGAAATCCTCAATCCGCGTATAACCCCTAAGTATATATCCTTGGAACAAGATCCAGCCGCAACGACGTTGGCTACTGCAGCAGCGGCGACGGCGGCAGCTTCACCACGCGGAACTACCACCATTACCACAAGCCGAAGCAGCAGAAGCAGCCGCAGCCGCAGCGGCAGCAGCAGCAGCAGCAGCAGCAGCAGCAGCAGCAGCAGCAGCAGCAGCAGCAGCACGACTTCCCTCTTCTCCGCGACGACGGCTAACGCCTGTCATTTATCGACGCCACATTATTCCGACTCGGCGACTCGGGTTCGTCGATCCGCATGCGGCCGGCGGGTTACTTCGCAGCGTCGCCGGGTTCTCCTACCCCGTAGTCTCGGTGGTACGCCCTTTTCCCTCACAACGATTCTCCATCCCTAAGGCCCGAGGTTTCACGAGAAAAGAGTAGTAAAAACCTTTACCCTCCGCACACCCTCCGATCGGCTGGCTTTTCTCCGACGGCCTTCCCTCGCTTCATCCCGGGATAAAACTCAAGTGCGGATTCAAACTTTATGTACGCCCAATACACCCCGTGCAACCTCGTCCCTTCGAGATCACGTCGAACGATTCCACATCCGCGTTTGGCCGACAGAAACGAGGCATCCTCGACGAGATTTTCACAATTCGCTCCGACAATTCGTTGCAAAAGAAGAAAAAATCGTACTGCTTGATAAGGAAGTGTACTTTTTTTTTTCTTGTTTCGTTTGAGACTGATGGGACGAATGGTTTCGGGGGTGTCGGGGATATTCGATTATTTGCGAGTAACCGATTTGGAAATTGAGGATCTGGATGTTGGAGTATTTGTTAATATTCGAGGTTTTTATGTTTTATTGATGCGAGCTACAATAATAATTAATTGTGTTATTTTTGTTGTTTAATATTGATCGTATGAGCATTGGGAGTACCTGATTTTTGATGAGTTCATGTTTTCCGTGCATCGATGCAATCTAATTTTGCGAAATATCGGAATTAGCAATTTTTCTTCGTACCTCGGCGGTCGAATAAAACTGAGAAAAATTTGAAACAATTCAATTTCGAGGTTTTTTCTTGAACCATTTCAATCGCGCTAGTCTGAAAATTCGGGTATTCATTCCAAAGCCAGATCAAATTATTGAAGCCGGCTTAAGTCGATTAATCGTTCTACCCACATGTTCCCGTACGCCGTAGCAAGGTTTCCAATATCAGAAGCTGATGAGTCACGGCTACGGCAACACTGACGGATCCAATATGGGTTTTTATTCAGTCATCTCCGAGTAATTCCCACATCACTGATCGCTCGCATGGTCATGCTCACACGCGACCTTCTATTACCCATCAGTCGCATAATTGCCGAATCACTGTGACAGCGTCACTCAAAGTGCAAAGACTGACCATGATCGTTCAAGTGACCCGTAAGCGACCGAAACTATTTTTTCCCAGTGACGTGGATCAGTCATAATCATGGTAAGTCAAAAGCAACCAGCGTATGGTCCGCGATTGCTCTAAAAAAATCAGTGTTACTCGGCTGAATACTTGAGGTAATTACGGTTATTGAAAAACTATTTTTACGGCTGAACAGAACTTCAGAATTTATCGGCGTTTCATCGAAAATTGATGTCGAAAATCACTTGCAAATAAAGTAATCTATCGGTGCTTTTATCGAACGAGTACTCAATAAAATATTCAACAAAAGTATTCAATAAAATAAAATGGATTAAAATAAACTACAATAAAATAAAATAAAATAAAATGAAATGGAATGGAATGAAATAAAATAAAATAAAATAAAATAAAATAAAATAAAATAAAATAAAATAAAATAAAATAAAATAAAATAAAATAAAATAAAATAAAATAAAATAAAATAAAATAAAATAAAATAAAATAAAATAAAATAAAATAAAATAAAATAAAATAAAATAAAATAAAATAAAATAAAATAAAATAAAATAAAATAAAATAAAATAAAATAAAATAAAATAAAATAAAATAAAATAAAATAAAATAAAATAAAATAAAATAAAATAAAATAAAATAAAATAAAATAAAATAAAATAAAATAAAATAAAATAAAATAAAATAAAATAAAATAAAATAAAATAAAATAAAATAAAATAAAATAAAATAAAATAAAAACAAAATAAAACTGTAAAAACCGTCCGCCTACCAAGGACCCGTACGTTCCGAGCTTTTACGAAAAAGAACATCGATGGATTAGATAAAGCACGAATAAGTGTGTGACATCTGTCGTCCCCGTAGTCGCAGCAGCCTTATCGAAAATCCGATACTTCATACATCGATGAGATATTTATCGTATCGATATTTGTTTTGCGATGCCGAAGCGGACCGTTACGATTTAGTCGCCTAGGGCCGGAGGGCGGGGGGGGGGGGGGCAAGGTGGACATTTCGTCATTCACCGAACAGCCGAAAGCCTCGAGGCTCATCGAGAACGCGCGCGCGCGCGAGAGAGCAAGAGAGAAAGAGAGAGAGAGAGAGACCCGGAGAACGTGATAGAGATAAAGGGTCCTCTTGTGATGTATCTCGAAGCCCACCGTACGCGCGTACACGGCGGCGCATATACGTTTCGCCCTGTGTGTGCCCGTTCCCCGTTTCGGTGTGTCCACGTCCGAGCTTTCATCGTGCGGTGTAACAGCGATGCAGAGGAATCGCCGCCTAAAATCGAGACCGAACACGGATTTCGAGTGTCCCCTTCGGGGTTTCCTCATTCGCCATTCTGTTGTAGACGCAGGCTTTCGGACACTACCACATTGGAATCAAGTGCCGATGGCATGAAACCGGGCGGAGAGTATAACGGAACGTGGACCGGCATGCAGCGTGCAGTAGATGAGTTGAGTGGGAGACTGCTATGGATTGATAGTGGGAGTCGGAGAGCAGGGGGAGGTAGTACATTTTGCGTTTCCACGACGCGTACGTAAACGGCTGGAAGCAGCGCCGCGGCAACACCCGCACGGTACGCGTATATATATGTACATGTATGTGTATCACGTGCGTGTGTATACATGTATTCGCGGATAAAAGCCAAACGACGGACCGACGTTGCATCGCGGCGCTCATGGACGCATGGATACGGCATACGCGTATATATATTGCCCTATTATACCATCCAAGAGAGGAGTACCGCATTCAAAGTCGTTCGAAACGCGCGCGTTTCGTCGTCTTTGTTTCTGAAACGCTGGGCGGATCGGATCGGCGAGCCACCGACGCGCGGGAGGATCGTGGGTGGGTCCATATTCAGAAATGTCGATGCTTCGATGCTCGCGCCCGTGCCGTTGTACACAATTGACACCCGACTATTGCCGGGATTTCGTTTGCGGCTGGAAAAAAAATATACATATGGGGGATTCCACCGGATTTCGGCAGCTTTGAACGGTTTAGTCAATATTTTTGAGACGCAATTTTTTACATTAATATGTGTGGAGAATGAAGGGACCCGTATGTCAGCGTTTTTCATTTTGAGCCCCCGCTTTTGAGATACAGTCAAATTAATTTTTTTTTAACTATTTAGTAATGTAAAAAACTGTCTGGCAAACATTTTGACCCGATTGTTCGAAGTTGCCGAAATCTGATGGAATCCCCTATATATATATATATATATATATACTAATATTACGTTGGGTATCCAGCATCCGACGAATATTGGGGGGAAGTCCGGCACAAACGATTCCCCCGGTAGATAGATGCGTAATTATACCGATTGTTGATATAAAAAAAAATTCTCGAGGATCATACAGGACGTACGAAAAAAAAGTACATAATCCGAGACAAAACGGACTATACCCTGATTCGATGAAAAAATTTGCACGCTTCTGAATTAAATTTCACTCCCGCCTCCCCCCGTTTTGTCCCGTCGTCTCTTATTCGTATAATCCGCAACATTTATTTTATTTTTTTATTTATTTTTTTCGTTTCGTCCATTACCCGGATCTAAATGAAACAAAATTCTCTCTTTTATTTTCATCCGACTTTGTACGAAATTTTATTGACTACACGGCGGGCTGTGTGCGTCGCTGCCGGTCCGGCATCGCTCGTCGCCACCCGCGCCAACGGTTTCATTAAGCTCGATGTAGCTAATTGCCGCACAGTGGCTTTCGTCTCTCGCCCGTTCATGCTTTTCTCCCGCTTCGTTGACGGAGGACTCGGAGGGAGGAGGGAGGGAGGCTGGTGCAGGGTTATCACGCTATTTTTCATCGTTTTATACAATTCCCTCATCCCAACCGGCCAGCCCGACTTGCACGTTGTGTTTCGCTACTCGGTATATAGTCTGTACACCAGAATGTGCCTCGTTTTGGCCTCCGGCGTATTACGCGTTGAGGAGCCTTCCTCGCCCTCCGCGCTCTGCCCCCGGGCCCACCCTAAATCCCCCTAAAAATATTATTTTTACTCGTCGAGAGGATGCTCGGGCGGACTCGCAGTGCCGGATACACGACAGCCAAACTCCGGCCTCGAGTTTGCCACGACTCTCTCTAGCTGTTCCTCTCTTTCCTCTCTCCTTCCCTTCTCTTCTCTCATCTCTCTTCTCCATCTCTCTCCATCTCCTTTCCTCTCGCGTGTGCCATGTAGATAACCGTGCTAAATTGAATTCTCCTTGACGAATTACACAAGCTCCAACTCTCCGACTCTCCACGTTTCCCCTCTCTTCACCTTGTTCCCTTCCGTCCCCAACCTCCGCCTTCTACTTCTCTTCCTGGCTGATAAACCAGCTCGCCCTACAATTGTACTCACGGCGACGGCCATTACCTACAACTCGGAACCCACAACTTCTGGAACAGATAACACGTTGATGCGCCACTGGCGTTGCGTGTCTCGAAACTTCGGGAACGTTGACATCAACGTCGAGTACAGTGCGATCTCTCGTATCGCCTTGGCTCAACGCCCCGGCGATGGTACGAAGATCCATGGATGGGTTCGAACGATCAATCCCGAGCTACGGGTCTGATGGTTCTTATCATTTCGTGACAACGATTCTCTTTACGAACTCGTCGTGTAAATGTGTATGTGCGAGTTGGAGAGTTACTCGTGAGAGATTCGACTGTACTAACACGCGCTTGATTCACGTTCGCTACGGTAATGAAATCGGTATCATGCGCTGCGGTGAAATTAAATTTAATCACAAAACGTCAGTTGGAAATGATGCGACTGAATCGTGTAATTATTCTTCGCCGTTTTATATGATTATGACGTTGGTTGACAGCTGACAGTTGTTACGGAGTAGAGTTGTATTATTATTGCGTGATATACTGATTGTTATATTGATTTGGAAATTTTTATTTCAATGTCGACGGTATTTTCATAAAATTCTCGTGGCTTGTTGAGTATATTTGTTTTGCCCTTAAGAGTCCTTACACAATTTTGAGCCCTTCTCTCTCTCTCTTTCTCGCTCTACGATTGCACACCCAGCCGGCTTTCACTTCCGCTGCATCGAAATCCCACCACAAAAATACTCCACCGGCTCGAGAAAAATCTTCGTAATCCTGTCGGTTTTTTCAATACAGCGTGCATGAAATTACGAGTCTACTGAAAAAACAAGCTATTCGACTTTATAAAATTCGACACGTCAGTCACCGCACTGCTGCTCGGATCACCCGTTTAAGAATAACCGGTTGACCTCGGAAGATAACCGAATCTACAATCACAATCCGTTCGACCTACGAACTGCAATCATAATTAAATCAATATAAAAAAATGCAATTAAAAAGGCGAGTTGAAAAAGAAAAAACGAACAATTTCCATCAGCAGCATGTATGGTTTTTGAGGATGAACCGTTGGTACGTATGATAATAAATTTGCATTGAATTGCCGAGTTAACGAGAATACATCAGACACATAAATCAGAGGCGGATACGCAACACGTGCAGACGAGCAAACACATAATTGAAGGCGAGAATAATATCCTGCGCCACGGTATTTAAGTAGGCAGCAGGCAGGCGTGTCGACGCTTCACCGTTCTGGGTTGTATATCGTATGTTTTTCCGGCGTGCTTGTGCTTCGCGCGAACTTCTAAATTAATACCAATAATCATGCGTACGGGGAGGATGAGATACGGCTCGTGAACGTTTGAAGGAAACTACGTGAAAATTAACTAATTAAACAAGCAATATATTCGCCAAGAAACAGGATGATATTTTCGTCGCGTTGAATGTGGATGAGCACTGGTAGAGTTTCACGTTCAAATGTATATAGGGTGTTCCTACATACATTTCCTCAAATATGTATTAGGGTGAGCGGGAAAAAAAAAATTTCGCCAATTTTCACGGAGCGTATCAGGGTTGAAGTATCTATCTTGCATCTGTACAATCGTTCTAGAAGATGAGCTCGATCGGACCGTTTTAAGGGGTGGTGAGATTTTTTAAAGTTTTCACGGCTGAAACTTTAAAAAATCATCGCTACGCCTAAAAATTGTACGATCCGGCTCATCTTTCTCCACAATGATACGGAAGCAAGATACTTTAGAATAGCCGACGGCTACAGAAATCAGATTTATTTTCCGATTTTTTTTTTATACATATATAGGTACATTTACAGAATTTATATATCAATCTCCGTATTATATATTTTTTTAATTATTTATCGAAAGAAATCAGCAGTTTCAGTGTTATCGTCGAAATGAGCTAATTTTTCGGTAAAAAATAAGTTTCCGGGTAATACACAAAAACGATGATGAACGCAACAACGTTGATTAAATCCAAGATATAAAATTACGCAACCAATCGTCCCAATTACACGCAGTAGCCTCCCTAAAAAATAACCCCAAACTCACCCAACCGAGTTTTCAGTCTTGTTGCCGATAATTCGATCGTTCAAGCCTTCATTCAACGGTAAAAAAAATCCTCAACCAAGCACTTTGGCCGCATCAACCAGACATTCTTCCGATGTGATCATTTTTATCCGTGCGTGAATTACGAGAAGGGGTGCGAGCCGAACGTAAGGGCGTTGGAACGGTGGGTGCCATTCAACGTCCGGAAATGCGGTTCTCACTTGTATTCCGCTGCGGTAAAAGCTCCGTTGTGCCTAATAGTCCCTCGAAGGTGTAACACGAGTATAAACACCCCTCGTTTTCGCTCCATCAATGCTCAACGGGTATAAATATATCTATATGTAAATATAGGTATATAGATATATATTCCGAGTAAGTGTGAGACCGTTTATAACCCAAGTTCATGATTCTTTCACATTCCACATCCGTATTGTGTCACATCTCGCCCTCACCCTTCTCAGGTCGGTCAATACCACACGCATCACGTGCAAATATATCCACTCGCTTCGTGGCTCTTGTCGCAATGTCGTCGTTAACTTTCGTCGTTGGCTTTCAATGGCTGCGGATCATTATGTCCTTGTGGAAAAATGACTAGTTACGTATACATCTACGTGTTCGAGTCGCGAAGCGTACGTATTGTAATAGGACAGATAACGAGTCTGTCGTGCCCGCCAGGAGCGAGGGAGAGCAAAAAAAAATAATGGAGAACGAGAGAAAGATGGAGAGAGGAAGAGAGAAAGGAGCAATAAGAGAAGCAACAGCAGATGCAGAAGTAAGTAGTACACGCTTCGCGGTAAAATTGCGCCCGGTTGGAGAACCAACGAGAATCGTTTGGCACGACTCGCTTTTGGCAAGCATCATTATGATTATTATTATTGTTATTTGTTGGGGAGGGGGGTTTTTATTCGTCGTTTTTGATTTTTCATGCCAGACGTTATTTCGTAGACGTATGGAGTACATTGTCTTCAGCTGCGCCGTTTACCGGCGACAATTATGGACGAATTTTCGGAGATGCTAATGCACGGAGTAATTTGGTGCGGCAGGAATACTAATACACGAATATTATATTATACATTTGAAATAGAAAAAAAAGAATGCAGAAGTTTTATTAAAACGCGTGATGCTGTACAGGGTGTCCCGAATTCACCGTCGAGAACGAAAACCATGGGTACCTGAGATCATTTTGAGGCGAAAGAATTAAGGGGTGATTTTCTTCTTTTCGCTTCATTTGGGAGTCATGACGATTTTTATGACCTTAGCTTCTGTTTCCTTTGATTATCTTTATCTTCGCCTATCCACGGCCGACTCTTATCATTTTTTCTTAATGAAACAACAATTTTGAACCGTTCAAACTTGGCCCGCAATTTTTTCCTACGCGAAAAACGGTTTTTCTGCAATTTACTATCAAACGCGATTTTTTGAGTTTTCTAATATTCTCTTGATTTTTTCGTCATTTTATTCTGAACAAATACGTTTCAAAGTGGCATTTCTATTTACTTAATACAAAAGGCCAATTAATGGACACCCTGTATGTCGATGCTGTGCGATAGAGTCAGACCAAGACTGGTTCGCATCGTTCGCGCCGTTTTTCGGGCGAACTTATCCGCTCCGGATTTGACGGCAACTAGGACGGTATGGAGGAGAGGGGTGGTTGGCGTTGCCGCAGTATTTTTACAGTCTCCGGGAATAAGCTTCTCGAGGGGTTATATACAAAGTGAAAAGACGAACGAACGATAAGCTCCAGCGGGAGCGACTGGCTCGTGAGCGTGGCGAGCATGGAACCGTAACGACACATCGCCCGGTATTATACGTATACGAATCTGGTCACGGAAGGGAGCTTCGTAGCGAGCGAAATATAAGGGTTGATATATGTATACGGACCCGGTTATTACATATATATTGAGATCGCATTTTCTCTCCTGCCTCCCGGCGGCCTTTCTTCGTTTCTTAATAAAATGAAGAGAGGATTATTGGACAATTCGGTGGAGCTTCGATCGAATCTCTCACGCTCGGGGATTTACCCTTCCGACCATTTCTACGAATTTTTTTCTTCATTTTTATTTTGTCTGCTCCCATTCTCTTTCTCAAATCGGGCAGAGGGGACTTGCTACGTATTACTATATTATATTAGGGCGTTTCTCGATATAGTCATTTTTTAATTTAAAATTTCGGTATTCTAGTAGATTCAAGGTGTATGAAAAAATTGGGGTACTATTGGAGAATCGTATGACGCCTTTGAGTTGAGCTTCTGAGCGATTGAAATTTTCGACGTGAATAAATAAAAATAAAATGAGACATTTTTTGATGATTTCGATAAAATTCCGACGACTCACCGAAAGGACATGTGATTATCGCATGTGGAAAAGGGATGAAAAAACTAATCTCAATACAATCAATATATAAACCATAGATATGTGAAATTTCTCAATTCAAAATGAATTTATATTCAATTGCATTCACATAAATATAAAACGATTAATATAATCTTATTAATAATATATATGTGAGGCGCGCCCTCTGCTCCAACATCCAGGATTATATTTAACCCATGTGCCTGCATATATATCCGGTGTCTCTTTCGTTAGTCACTCGCAGCGGGGCAATAAATTGCGTTGTCAATTTTACACAGTAAAATGCGACACTAAGCCCAGTCGTATAATAAATTACCTTCGAGCCCGCAAAAGTAAGCATTGAAGAGAAAGAAGAACATGTATAAAAATATATATATTTAATCGCCCATCCGCGCCGTCGACACACTCGACCCGGTTAAATCCCTCGAGGCCATATCGCGCACACAGCTTGGTCCGCGTTACCGATTTGCCACCCGCTAGTCTCGCCCGTTTCTCATTCCTTCCTTCACATTTCTTACAAACTTACTCTACAACCTATTCCACGATCGCTTGTCTCTGCCACAGAACGGCGAAAGCAACACCACCCCCGATCTCCACCCTTTCCAACTCTTTTCGCACTATTTTAACGTTCCATATTTTTCTCATTCGCCTCGCTTTCTTTCTTTGTAAAAAAAATTTTTTTTTTAGGGTTAAAATTCCTTCGCGCACAGCTACAAAACGTGCGAGCAAAAGCACTTGCACTTGCACGTTAAAAGTGCAAGTCCAAAGGGACGTGAGAGCTCGCCGGGGTGAGCACGAAACGCGGCACAGACGCCTCATCCAGCGCGAGCTCGCCCTCTCCCTCTCCGTTCGCCGCCGCGTTTTCCTCTCGCGAGAGAAAAAGCTTAGAGAAAGCTTCGGAGTTGCGGCGCAGCTGCAGCTGCAACAGCGTCAGCGTTAGCAGCAGCAGTAGCAGCAGCAACGAGCCGACCGTTGCGTCGGTGGCGAATGAAAAGGTGTAAAGGAACGAGTGAGAAAGGAAAAATAAAAAAAAATTGTGGATGAAGGAGAAAAGAAAATATCAGCGGCGATGCCGGGTGGGATGGGCGTCTAGTCGGGGTGCACTTGCCAAGTGCATCGGGTTGCGTGGGTTACGCGTGCTGCTGCTGCTGCTGCTGGTGCTGCTGCAGGCCCATCGCGGTTATCATCCCGGTGTGCGCTGGCGGTTTAGCGATGGATCGTCGAATGCTTTCACACGGGATCCACTTAAGACGATTCGAAAAATATGCTTTCGTCGTTTCGGTCGTCAACGTTTGGCCGTCAGCGCCATTTTTATTGTGACAGGGGTTCTCTCGACCGGGCGAACGTCGTCAAGGTTGGAGCTTTCGGGTAGTTTGGGGAAAAATGGGGATGAATTTATAATTATCTTTCACGATTTCAGTTGGTTTAAGATTTTTTGGTTTAAGACAAAAAAAAAACAAACCAGAAATTAAAGCATTGAAAAATTGATAAATCAAAAAATGGAAAAATTGAAAAATTTTCAAACTTAAAAAATTGAAACATCGAAAAGACAAGACAAGTATTTTATTTCCGAGGTTATTATTCCGAGACAATGTCCCCAAAAAAACAGTGCACAGACGGCACAGACAGAGGAATAATTCATTTTTTATTATCGCAATAAAACGACGGTGACACAAACGCTGAACGTCATGTGAACGAACATTCGTACCCGTCGTAATTCCAAAGAGGTGCGAAAATATACTCCAACGATTCGAATCACGTCCTCTCGTCGCATCACAATCCAAATGAAAAGTGTCATTGACCCCCCCCCCCCCTTCCCTCGCTCCCCGAAAAGAAATCACATGTATCGTTATTCGCAAAGACTCGAAACGATTCAATAAATCACAAACGTAATGAATATTCATGGTTATCCGTCGGAGCTTCAACCGCGTTACACAACGCAAATGCAATCACTTACTGCATAGCTCCGGTCGACTGTGCGCCGCCATAGATACTGTAATCCCATGAACGAACGTTACTTAACGAGCTTCGAATCAGTTTACATTCGTTTCCCTTTTAGTTTTACCTTTCGAGCTTCCCGCCTATCCGCGGCAAATGCACATACGCCTTTTTATTTTTTTCTCTTCATTTCAATCGCCCTCCCCCTTTTACGCCCTTTGCGTCCTCTCTTTTCTCCCTCTGTGCCCCTTTATTAAACTCTCCATCCCATTGCGAATATACGCAGTAGCGGCGGTGCAACCAAAACGTGAAAATTACTCGTTTTTTCGTTTTTCCTCTTTCCATCACCGCGCGATGGCTATTGGATAGCAAGCTCTCTATCTCTAGCTTTGCGCTTTTTCCCCTCCCGCCCCATTCACGCGTCCTATCCCTAACTTCCTCTTTGGTCTAAACCTCACCCAAGCCCATTACCCATTGGCGAACCCGTGATTTTTTTTTTTTTTTCACTTCTTTTTCTTCGTTTTTTTTTCACCGATTGCTCTCTGAACGAGTCGATTGAAAATCGTACGAAATAAATTCCCTTGGCGCTTCTCGTCGACGGCGCTTTGATCAACGGTGCACGTTCGTTACGAAAAACGAGGTGCCGGTGCGCTCTCCGTCCCTCCCCCTTTCACCATACCGGGTGTTCCGCGTGTACGTAACGTTTTGCAACGACTAGGCTAACCTCGCGCGAAGGATGCTGCGTTGGTTTTTCACCTCTGCGAGCACCTGCATCGCATCTGTTGCCTCGCACAACGATTCGAAATGACCCAACCGACGTCACCGACATTCCTGTGGGCACAAATATACCTGCCCCGTCGTTTATACAATTATGCCGGCGGTACGACGGCATGCTGCCGTGTGTATTGCCAACAATGGACGGGCGAGGGACGATGGGGAGACGGGGGAACGAAGAGCGGTTACAGTTTCGATTCGAACGCATAAATATTCGACCCTTAATGGTCCATTGTGAAAGATTTGCTTTGAAACTTTTCACTCACAAACAAAAATATCCTCTAAATATAATTTATTTCTCCGCGCATGCATCTACTTCGTTGAATAATCGTTTTTACAAACGACGGGATTTTTAATTTTTCTTTTTTCACGAAAATATCTCAACGTCTCGACGCGTTTAAAAGTTCCAATTTTCTCGTCGACTTCGCAAAAATTTTTCGCACAAGGACGCACTCTCGAGTGCCGGCAATTGGCACCGCGCCGCTGTGTCTCCTTCCACCAACCTCGAGATCGCTGACTACTTTATCTTCTTTTTTTCGAGCTTTCTTTTTCTTTTTTTTTTCTTTGAATCTTTTTATTTTATTTATTCTTCGCTCCACCGAAACTCGAAAATTCGACCGAGCATTTTTACTCCTACTTTCTCCGTGAATATTCCACATTACTTTTCTTTTGAACCCTTTGCCCGTGTATTTTAGCAAACGCTTTTCCGCGACTCTTTCTCGCCCGAATTCCTTCAATTTTACGATTTTATCTCACCGCTGTTCGGTTCGGAGGTTTTTCCGGGATGGTTGTGCCTGTGAAGGAACGCCCCGGCAGTCGGCGTCTCAGACGCTGAATATTTGTTTAATGAAACGCGCGCTTTTTTAATTGATACGTCGTAAATTGAGCACACGATAACCGAAGCATCTTATAAGATTTTTAGGGCTATTTGCCAACGTTTTTATGAACTTGCGCAGGTAAGTTTGACGTTAGAATTAAATGAATTAAACAAATTAAATAAATTAAATAAATAAACTAAATTAAATAAATAAACTAAATTAAATAAATTAAACAAATTAAATAACAAAATAAATAACAACAAGTGGATAAGTCATTGTAATCGATAAACCGTATGTTGAAGTGACGTTAAGTGGAGATGCTTGAAACGAAGGAGACATTATTATCCGTTGCACGGCGGGCTATGATATTTATCTTAAAGCGATCGCGGTCCCCGACGGGAAATTGTATGGACCCGAGGGCGACATACCCTCGTGGTGGCAAGTGTAAGAACGACGATGACTTTGCTTCTCAAAGCTCGCTTCCGCTTTCCATCCCGCGCTTATAAGCCTTTCCACGGTACGTCTTATGCGCTGAATCTTCTTCCATCGTCTCGAATACGCCTGAGGCCGTCGTGTATCGCGACGTTCCGGCTGCTCGGAGAGTTTCTCCGCGCCGAAGTTTTATCGACCCTCCGCCCTTACGGCTATCAAAAAGCTGCCTTTGACTATGCGTAATACACGCCAATTTGATGTAACGAGAGCCTGATTCACGGGCGATCCGGATTTCGTAAAACTTTGTTAACGAACGTAAATATTCATTGGTGCTGCGGTTTTTTTTCTTCTTTTACCTCCGGTGAATCGAATCCGGCCCAATGTTGGAGATCTCGAGGGGTCGACTACCCTCCAGGAATCTTTGAAGGTGGACATCTCAATATTGGCGGTTCAATTTAAGTCGGACGGAAACGGATCACATCGCCAATAGAGCGTCACGTTTGGATGTGATCTTGAAGTGCTTGAATAAGCTTGCAGGACGTCGGGACGAGTGAAATGGAAATTGAAATGGATTATTCGCGTTATTTGACATCGACGCCTGATAATTGGCTCGGGGTTGATTTTTGGATATTTTATGGATTTCGAATGGACGATAAAATCGATGAAATAAGATAAATCCGTGATCCGAAGCAATGCACAGCGTTGCAAAATATACGAAGAATCCAAGTGTTCAGTTACCCAACTACAATCCAAGAAACGTTAATTTCCGTTACGCTCTCCGACCATAATCATCCCCAATTAAAACCCAAATTTTTATCGAAAAATCTCAATTAATAATCTCCCCAAATAATCCACTCAAATCCTCAAATCCCGCGGCATCAGCTTTTTTTTCCCCCGTTCTTTCCTTACTCCTTTCATCCCTCGAAAAGCCGGAATATTAAACGAAATTGCACGAATGATATAATAAATCCCGTGAGACGTCCTCGCGGTGATTCCTCACGGTCTCGTTGTCCCCTTAACCGCAGACGCTTGACTATCGTTGAGGAATTGATCGAATAAATTTCCAAAGCTTTTTCCCGAAGCTGCTTATACGTACACGAAGACGACGACGACGACGACGAAGACGACGACCGGGCGACGACAAGCACGAGGACGACGATGACGAGGCTCAATAGGATTGCTGAACCAACACTGACGCACGCACACACAAAACCACGAACCACCAACATCAGTGCTATCTCGCCATCCAATTCTATCTCGGCGTGATCCAATCTCGATCCTATCTAGTTTAGTTCCCGTCCCGTTTCGCGCCCGCTCTCCACACCGTCCCTTCCATCAGATCTCTCCCGTCCTCACCCTTCCCCGGTTCCATTTCGTATCCCAGTCCTCGCCGGTCCTCGCCGTGTCGTCGCTCTTGACTCTAAACCTCGGTCCTCTGCTTCACTCGATCCTCCATATACATTCTCTATAGCTCCGCACCGTACCCGGTTCACCATACATCCTATATTCGTGGCGTTTCAACAATCAAACAACCCGGGCTACCTCATCAGACGACGGCCCACTCGCCCATACCCTTTGCCTCTATTCATACGATTTTTGTTTTGTTTTGTTTTTTTTTATTTTTTACTTTTTCGACGATCATGAATACATATAGAATACATATATATTCACACGTGAGTTTTATTCCGGGAAATAAAATTTACCTTGCCGTCTACAACGTCGCGTTCATCATCAAAACCCCATGAAATATAATGGGGTATCTCCCGAGCACGTAAAATTCATCGCACCGCGTTTGTTTTGGGCTTATTTAGCGAGCCACCCTTGCTGTTATCTACTCCGTCGTCGCTGTCTCCTTTCTAGCATCGTCCGATATTTTTTCTCACGCGATGGTGCTTCGTGGAGTAGAAGGAAGAAAGGAGAAGAAAAAAAATGCTCGCTGTATCCGACGTGGAAGGTCGCGTGTAATTTATTAGAAATTTATATGCACATATCTGTCGCCTAGGACGGTAGCGATTTAAGCTGCATCAGTCACGGTGACAAATAGAGGTTCTGAACGACGACGAAGCGTTGCGGATGTCGCCGGGTGTTGGTGAGTGAAAGATGACCGGTCTCGTAACGTCACGTCGTTCGTGGAGTTTACACGCGTGTAACGCGGAATGGAAGAGCGTGTTTGAGATAAATTTTGTCGCGAGATAAGAGAAACGATGGGAGATTTTCGAACATGTTTTCGACATCAAAATCGCTTAGATCTGTCGTTTTCTTTTTTTAGTTCTCGTTCTTTCGTTCTACGAGGAAGATTGAATATCACAAATAATATTATATTTGATAGGCGCTCGTTAGAAGTTACTACAGGACGCGTCTCACCAGCCGCCGGAAACTCCTGGCTCGCTCGTGGAGTTCCGACGACGCCCACTTTTGGGAATTCGTCTACTTTAGTGCGATGTGCTACGGGGAAATAAGTGGCCACGAGTTCGAGCGAGATCGGGCTATTAGGGCTAGTAATGAAGCGAGAGATAACGTCAGTCCAGTAAAACACATATCCTTAACTTGTCCTCGTTCGTCCACGACTTTTCTGATGCTGAGTTTTTTTTTCATATTCATTTTTTGTATGGTATTCAATCGACGTAAGAATGTACATGTGTGGTCCCGTGCTTCGTAATGTGTAAGAAACATTCGAATATTCCTTGGAGGTGCTGAATTGTACTTGGACGATTCGAATTACGTTATTCAGTGCATTCTAATGTATTAGGTTGTGTAATAAATTCCCACCAGGACGAAAAAACGCCAAAAAATCCCATCAATCCATTTTATTCGTAAAACATTGAGGCGATTTTATAAATCACCAAAGTAATGACTATTCATGGTCGTTCGTCGAATCTGCCAGCTTCCGGAAACTGCGAACTCGAACGTGGAGCTGAAACGTGTCGCTCGCTAATACACAACGCTGGCAGTCACACGTTCATTTCGCTCGGCCGTCACTAACGGTTGAGCAGATTACGCGGATGACCGCCAGCTCCACGTGTGGTGAACGTCCGTAAGTATGACAATAGCCCACTCCGAATGAAACGAGAAAATTGTTGGAGTCCAGAGAGGCTCGATAACACGGGACCGAACTGAGGGTACGAAATGTGGTTACAAAACCTGTCGAGAACTTTAGTTTGAGAGTCGACGATGCGAGCGCTAAAACCGTAATGGGTTCCTGGCGATCTGGAGTAGGGGTAGCACATGGTACAGACTGCTGCAGCTGATGTTTTTTCCGATGTAATTTCCTTTACAGCGAATTTAAAACATGAAAAAGATATACCGAAATAAACATATGACATTAGAGTGATTTTATTTTGCTGTTTTTTTCTCGACGACCCTATGAGAAGTGGATAGATTATGGCTTTTAATGAGCACGGCGACTCTCGTAACGGAGATACTCGAGAGATTCGAGAGATACTTCGGAGATTCTATTCCCATCTTCCTAAACCCAAATCTGGGCACGTTTGTCTCCAGTTATTTTTTAACCTCTTCGGTGGAAACTCACAGATCCGTTTCCGACTCTTCGACAACAGACCATCGATCGACCTGCCACCAACTCATGAACTCTTTCCTCTCGTTCCATCTCCATCGAAGTTGTTTGTTATTGCATTGTAATAGACGTACGCAACCCGTTACAAGCGCAATAAAAACTAATTTCTTCCTCCGGGAGTCGTAAAACTCGAGTGCTCGAGAGCGAAAACAACGACGAAAGGAACGTAAAACCGGTGTACTTTTATATACCGCGTGCTCGAAGATATCGCAGTTGTGCGATACATGCGTGAAAATAACGATCTCAGTCTTTATCGTCGAGAGCGGTGACAGTTGTGACGATAATAGCGCAAACATCTATCGCAGCCGCAGCTGGCAATGCATTTCCGGATAATACGTTTTCAACACTCGTGCGAAACGTACGATCACCCTCGTTGCCTGGATTTCTTCCCTTTGTCCCTTAAATTAGCGTGAAGCCGATCTGAACGAAATATTCTGTTGGGCTTCGACAATTTAAGTCCAGACCCGGAAATTAGGTTTTTGATTATTATAAAGGGATTATTATAGAGTCCATTTGATGGAATTGGGTCGATCCGATGTTTCGAACGACCTCGCACGACCTCTAGGATTTGCTGAATAATCGATCATTGACCAAATATCGGACGATGAGCTTAATTCTGTAGTGGAATGATGTGTATTCATCCTAAAAGGCCGAAAGATCGAAGGTCCAGACCTCAATCCGACATCGGATCGGTGTTAATGAGCCGTGAATCGGTCTTCGTTACGATAATCTTGGACCGGTGGCCGGATGAAAGGTCGTTCTTCGCCATGAACTCACCTTTCAATCCGTAAATGAGTCAGCGGTTGGGTTTGATCGGCTAAGCCTGGCAGCTGGGCTCGTGCAAACGACCCGACAAATTGGTCTATGTCGGTTAACTAAAGGTCGGTGGATGAATCATAGATCGAAGATCGGCCTTGGTGCGATTAATTGTGCATCAAGGACGAAGGTGAAAAAGACCGGAAGTCGTAAGGACGTGAATGATATTAGATATTGGGTGAAGTGAGGACAGTCTCGGCATTGGCCCCAAATCGGCGAATTCCGTTGAAATAATATCCTGGATACTGCAATAGTAAAAAATATACCATTTCGTGATCGATTTACGTAGTACGAGGATGTGTCAACGGGGATACCGCCTTAAATCAGCGAATCGTACGTCGAAGATCGAACTATAAACGCGATGAGAGATGAATTTGCACCGAAACGCGATCACAGTGGTTTATATTACGATTGGGTGAATCCCTGTGCGACGTGCGATATAATATAGATATATATATCGATATATATCGGTAGCATTCGCAACCAATTGAACCCGCATCTCTTGTCAATTTAGTCGAGTTTCCCATACGCTGTTTCCACTCTACGAGCTCTATGCAGTTTGCCTCTATCTCGGCGAACTCCACGATATCTCTCGGCAATGGTTTCTCGGTTAACAGTAGTCGCAACAGGTTTCAAGCGCATTCGGATGAACCAGAGTCAAAATCTCTTCGCTTGTCCGGCTAATACAGCCAATTTCTCTCCGTGTCCGTCACCGCCCGAATGTCGGAAAACTCGTTCCATTCCATTCTTTTTTTCCCGTCACACTTCCGAACCTAAAATTGTGCTTTCCATCAAAGAAATCGGTTAACATTCGGATCGAATTCGACGTGTTCCCGCTTCGATAGTTCGTTCTATCTGATATGCCATTCTTCAAAGTCCAAATCCTCCTGTCAGCCGACTCAAGTTGCCTACGGAAAATGTTCTTGTCCTCTTTGCGAAGCTTTTTTTTCCTGTTGACATTCATCTCAATCGTGTATCGTTTCTACCTCGAACAAAACTTCCACCCTATATATTATCGCCACGAAAAAAAAATCATGTAAGGTCGAAAAAAATGCTGAGCGAAAGGAAAAAACGGTGCACCCATAAAAACTACACAACCCCGTAAAACTTAAAAACAGAAACCAGAAAAACTTTGCCAAATCGAATCGAGCTCGAACCAAGTTCCATCGCAACCTGCAATTGCAAATTGCCTCGCGTATCAGAGTCAAGTTGAAAATGAGCGATATTTCAGTCGCGATATAATGCAATTTCCGTTGATTATTCTTGAGACTTTGCCGGTAAAAAGGGGGAGAAGGGGAGGGTGGGACGTTGCTATACGCGTGTTCGCCCAGTTTCGCTCGTCGAGCGATATCGCGTCCAGCCTCCGATATACGTTTGAGCAGCTCTTCGGTTCGCTATCCGCCATCCCCCTCGAGAGTGCCTCTGGCGACACAAAGTACGAAGTGAAATTAGTTTATCGCCCGATGCAAGCGAGTGATTGAATTATGAGGTGTCGTTGCTGGAACAGGATCGTGAGAGCTCGGGCCTCGCGGACGCGGGTCATTTACCGTAATTTCTCGGTACGATGGATCGCCCGCGCGCCGATCTATGTACGTATACATTGTACATATGTACCTATGAACCCGGCCATCATAGTGCACATAGCTGTACGAAATACCGGCAATCGCAAGTGCCGATAACTAGCTCGCGCGTATCGTTCGTGCGATGAGCGACGGTGAGAAAATTCTCTGTCGAAATTAAGAAGCCATTCAGAACCCTCGCGAGTATCTCTTTCGATAGCATCACTTTGTGTCTCTGCAGACGATGCTTCAACTTTTCTTTCGCATCTTTCCCCATCCTCTCGTCGTTCCGGCTGCCGTTTCTACATCACCTTCGCAAGTTTCGCTGCCCGGTCGAAATGAAATCAATTTCATTAACGTTACTTCCCAAACCCCTCTGGCCTCCATCGCGTCTCTTTGGCGCTGCTACTTTGGACCGACGATATGGCACATCCGTACGTCCATGAATATCGGCTTCAAAGTGTATACAGCGCACAAAAGACGCGGGGGGGAGGTTTGGCAAGAGGGTCGAAGGTGGCTCGGAGCTTTTTTCACGATTAAAATCCCAAGAGGCCAGAAGTGTAACTCCAAGTCCGTGGCAACACGTTGAAGAATGGAAAGAGAGAAAAAAAAGAAATAATAAGAATAAGAAAGGGAAAAAAGAAGGCGTTGGAATCTCTTTGTCACCAACGAGAATGTCTGGGTCTTTGCTGCATTATGGCGTAACGCGGCTGGTACTCCGTTAACGGCACGGGTGTCAAACGGAAGTACGGGATGCAATCGTGAAAAGCGGGGGGTTTTTTTTGCACGGTGTTGCATCGAAGGCTGTTGTAGGTTGTGAATCAACACTTTCGTGTTAGTGGAGAAATGTGGAATCTGCAGGGATTTTTATTTTTCAGGATATGTCGGTTAAGTTTTGTCAGTGACTGTACGACTGTTTCAACTGTTTCAGGCGATACACCTCATTACTTTAATTAATTTCTCGACAATTACTCAGTCGATTAATTTGAAACTAAGCATAATCAATCCGTTGATGATGGTTAATAGTCTTAATGAATCATCGTTTTACAAATGATTGTTGTATGTAATAGCAATTATAATCCACGATAATTTAGTAATGCAAGTATTGGAATTAAATTTTTATTGAATAAATGTCCATTCCCGATTCATTCGGCAAAAATGTATTTAAAACACTTTTACCGCTAAATTATGAAGGATTATAGTTCGATTTAAATACTATAATCCACTTTGAACCAATAATTCCTTCAAACTAATTTTTTCATTGCAGATATTGTTGATTTTTAATTCCAACATGATAATTAATTGTGGCTATCGACTTAAAAGGTATTCTAAATAAATTTTTGTTCAATGATTGCCGATCTATGTGTCGAATCGAGTACTTGCAGCATCATTCTCTACACGGGTGAGATATTTCCATCAATAATCTCCGCACACTTTCAGCCTGGAAAAACAATTGCATGCCAAGTAACAAACCTCATCGCGCCAGTTCCTCCAACAAAATAATCAATTCAACCCGAAAAAAATCCTGCAAAAATGTCGCGCCTGTTCAAACATTAAAACAACATATCGGTAAAATTCCACGGCCTCTCGAACCAAACCTCATCTGTATTAATGTTCCCAGTGCTGTGGATTCGCGTTAAAGCCCGAAACGTATCACGAATCCCCGTAAAAGAGTTTAAAAAAAAAAAAAAAACCTTGTAAAAAATATTAAAAAACGGTCAGCAGTGTTTACGCTGCGTGTCGAGAAACTGAAACGACACGACGATAAAGAGAATCCGGCGATTCAACATGTCTCGCGCTTCCGAAGAAACGAGCGCAAACTCTCAGCCAGGAAAGAGGTCTGGCTGTGTCCTCGTTATATGTTTTTTTTTCTTCTCTTCTTCTTTCTCCGTCTTTATCTTCTTCTCGGCCTTTGATTCGCTCGTATCCGTCTCTTTTTATCAACTACCAGCTCCTTTTCTCAAGCACAGATCTCGTCTTTTCTCGCTTCGGTACTCGTTGAGGTGAAACCCGCGCGGAATAAGCTTCGCGACAGCTGGCAGTACGTACATACGCGAGAGGAGGGTCGCCCCCTCCCCTCCCCCCCGTTCCGACAGCCCGCAGCTCCGCACATCTTGGACAGTTTAGATCTCTACCGTGTGATAATATTGTGTGCACCGGGAAAGACAGTATTTGCCTTGAGTTCGCGCGAAGCTGGGTCCATCGACGTCGTCGTCGCCATACTGCCCGCCATCCCCGACCACCTTTCGTAAGACTATATTCAGGTAGCCAGCGCACACTCAGCGTCTTCGCCTTAAGCTTTAGAAATATACGCGGAAACTTGTTTCATCCTCCCGCTGACTTGCTATAAGTATATAGTAACTCTCTTGGGTGGTTGGAACACCCGCAATGGCTACCGGTACCGTTTTCTTACCACCTTTGACTTTCAGTGGGTTTTTTTTTATTTTCTTCGTGGTTTATTTTTTTTTCATTCAACCCTGTTCACCCGACGTTTTCTCGTGTCCACACGAGACTATGGAACTCGGCGGCGATCGATCTCCTCGAATAATTGAGAAAGCCGAGCCCATTTCGGTTTTATGGTGTTAAATGGATGGCGGTTTGAATTCGTTTGGCACGAATGGGCGGTATTGTGGAACTGCGGGTCGTGCACTATTTTTCTCTGTACTTCGTGGCCCGTTTGCATTTTTTGTAGTCCGTTTTCTCAAGAACTCGGAACTTTTTAGCGTTATTCTAATACAGAGAATGCGTTTTACGCTCTAAAGTTCTCGGATTTTTTGATACCTGTTTTGTTTTTATGGAGACGCTATTTTTATGATAATCAGTGAACATTTTCCAACCAAATTAACATCTTACGGCTTGAAATCTTGTTGGCGAAATAATTTGCTCATCACTACGTCCAGTTTGATTGTCACTCAATTGCTGTAAATAATTTCCACAACAAAACAATTGTAACGAATAAAAATAACGTCAAGATAAACAGCCGACGGAATCTCGATCGCTCAACTACTTACTCTTTATTTATTTATCTATATTCAGTTATACGTAAATACATGTATATACAAATAAATACATATATATCGAAGCACGTCGCAGCGGCTGCTTCAAGATTTCTATGCTCCGAACGGGTATCCCAGAATTCGTGCTGAATAAGAGAGTACTTTGCTTGTGGCGAAGCTTCCTTTTTGGAGTCTAACTCTCGCTCTCGAGGTAGACCCTTGACAACTCGTGTCCTTCTGTGTGCTCACCGTGGCTCTTACTTTATTTCGACCTGCCGTCCCGGAGAAACGTCGTTTTCCGCATCGTTTCCCTTTGTACCTCGAGTACCAGACGGAACGTTTTTTTTTTTCATCCTTTTTTTTCTATTTTTTTTTCCGTAGCCTTTGCCAGCGCTCTCTGTTGCGACTGTAGCTATCCACATATTACCAGAAAACGCAACTTCAACTTTTCGTATTGTCGTTTTCGCTTTACACCGCGACATGCCAAACGCGCCTATATGTCACATTTTTTTCTTCATCCCTCTTTGTTGACTGTCTTCAGACAGTTCTATCCCATACCGTCTTGGTCAATTATTCCATATTTACATGCAATAATAATGATAATGATAACAATAATAATAAAAATAAAATAAATAATAATAATAATAATAATAATAATAATAATAATAATAATAATAATAATAATAATAATAATAATAATAATAATAATAATAATAATAATAATAATAATAATAATAATAATAATAATAATAATAATAATAATAATAATAATAATAATAATAATAATAATAATAATAATAATAATAATAATAATAATAATAATAATAATAATAATAATAATAATAATAATAATAATAATAATAATAATAATAATAATAATAATAATAATAATAATAATAATAATAATAATAATAATAATAATAATAATAATAATAATAATAATAATAATAATAATAATAATAATAATAATAATAATAATAATAATAATAATAATAATAATAATAATAATAGCTACACACATGCAGACATATATACCCTCATTAATTCTAATAATATATATTAATAATATATTATTGGATTAATATTATTAATTGGGTTCGCGTGGGGCCGATTATCCGTTTTTAATACACTGCAGACATCATAAAATGTTTATCCTCATTGATTTTCGCGTCAATCCATTCGCCGCGTCTCATTTGCAAAGTAGAAAAACTTTTCAAATTGATTCGGTCTTTCAGATCTTTCAGTCTAGATGAAGTACAAAAAGTATCAGAGTCAGATCGAACGTGTAGCGAACCGAATGTTGCACCTATGTGCCATCCTTACGGACCCACGGAACATTGGGTTTCCATGCAGTAAGGTTGCCCATGTACTCCGTCGCTGATTCAAGTTCAGATAAACGCCCATCGGCTTTTCGTACGACCAAACTTGTTACAGCAATCTCTGTCCCTTTCTCTCTCTTCTCTCTCTCACTCTCCCTCTCTCCCCCCCT